>JAGFPH010000594.1:140473-152168 GCA_018207615.1 Philaenus spumarius
CAGTATGATTATAATATTTGTATAATTATAATATTTCGTCGTATTATAATTACGAGAAAGGTGGATGCTCTTTAATAATCACTACAAGAAACGGTGTCTCTCTCCCTCCCTCACACTCTCTTTCTCCCGCCCCCACCGTAGGCAAATCTCCGCACCAAGAGGTTGCCGACGGCATCCCCCCCATCTTTCTGACACCCGTAGGCAAAACTCCGGTTCCCGATTTAAACATAAATATGATTATCTTAAGCTTTGTAATTGCTATTTAGTTTTTATATTTTTACTTTAAGGTTTTGATTAGTTTTAAACCGCCAAACCAGTTGTAATCTTCTATACGCATAATCATGTTATGTTTTCTTTATAATAAAGGTGTAGCATCAATAATAACACCAAAGCTAAGATGGTAAATAATTTTAATCAAATGTTCAAATCAAATTATTTCCTATATGTTTTGTAACAGCAGTTATAATAAGGGTTAAAAGAACTAGCAAAGGCTCAGTTCTACACTTTAATAAAGACCTAACCTAAAAGTTAGAAATACAAATAAACGCTTCCAAGTTTGAAATCAGGTGTTAATGGAAACATTAGAGCAAACAGCGTTTTTATCTGTTATTTTATTCAATTGGTTGCTATGGCAATGAATGTAAATACATTCAAGAAATATGTGTTGGTTCATCAGTCTAGGCCTAACCTAAGTATTTTTTTTCGACTAAATTTACAAATATTGAAATAAAATTTTTTTAATCCAAATAAATTATAGCCTATGTTACTCAGGGATAGGGTAACTTTTATTAGTAAAACTATTTTTTCAATCGATTCAGTAGTTCCAGAAATTAACCCCTACACACAAACAAACAACAACAAAATTTTACCTCTTTACAATATTAGTATATAGATAGACCCTTTTGAGTTCTCTTTAAGTACCATACTATACGAATTTTATGTTTTGAAATATCAATAAGATTTAAAAAATTATCTCTTAACCGTACGGTATAACACTAATCGCTACAATGAATAGATCGTGGCGAGCATCGCGCTGTAATATAATTTTCAGTGCTCCTTACAAGGTACCAAATTTTTCTATCGATCATTCGCTATTTCAAATAAAACAAAATTTGTGTTACAACATGATACAAGACTACATAGTTTAAGAAATCGATAGTGAATGCTCGACACGCTCTTGAACGGTTGACAACTCTGCTTCGTTATGATAATACAAGGCACGTCACCATGCATAACGCGACAGTTACAGGTTCTCATAAATCGAAATTACCGCAAACAGCGCAAACACACAAACAAACTTTCTCTCTTTATAATTTTAAATGATTATGAATTATTATTATGATACCTCGTAGAAATGCACAACCAGTTAAACGAAGGAAGAGCGTATTGTTGGAAACCGGTTCCGCCGTTTACTTCGCTAAAGTTTACAACCTTGTGTCTACAAACTTAAGAAAGTGAGAACATACGATACGAGAGCTAGTATTTTACTATGCAAATGCAGCGGATAAGAAGTAAAACAAATCTAAATTTAAGTGCAGCAATACCTCGAGACCATAAGAAAACCACTCCTCGAATGCGCTAGAATTTACAATCGGGCGATACGAAATTAACGACTCTAATGTCAGTGATCAGTCTGATAGCCTAGAATTTATTCGTTATCGCTATTATTTACGTAATTGTCTAGAAAAACCGGCCGCCAGACGTGCAGTCTTGTTGGTAAACAGGATTTGTCCGGTTAAATTTGCATAAACTATTTACGTAAACCGTAAATGTGAGGTTAGGTGTCGTCGATCAGCTGTTCGGAGCGGCCGGATCCATATTGTCGGCCACAGGTTGGAAAAGACGGAAGCGGATATGGCAGCTGTCGAGTTATTCCCCACCACGAACTATCAATTACCCTTTACAATCTGCCCTCAAGCTTTAGATTGTCTGCTCGAGACATGCCTCTGTGATCTAACAAGGTTATGTTGGGACAACTATTATATTGGCTGGCTAAATTACCGTTGTGTAACTAGTAGCGGGTTATCATTTTCAAATCGTATTTGTGCTAACCTCCGAACAAATCACAAAAGATTAACTATCCACATTATTAAGTTCTGTTTTCAAAATAAAATATTTTGATTATTTATTAATTCGAAGAACACATTATGCGTTGTTTATCACTTATGTATACCTCAAATGTCAAATTAGCACTAAAAATAATTATTTTATTTTCTGATGATAAAACTATATAGGCCTAACATGAGGCTCAATTGATCTACCAAATTATAATGTAGTTGGCGGAATATCTTAAAACTTTATCAGATATTTTTAATTTCAAATCCATGAGCCGCGTCGGTTTATTGTTTTTGTTTGGAGGATCTTTTTTCAAACAAATAAGCTGTAAAATTAAAAAAAAAACGGAGCATTAGTAAATACAAATCTTAAATAAAGAGATTGCAGTTCTGTAATTATCTTTTTGGTAGAGTTTTAAATGTCTACTTAAATCGTTTTAAATAATAATATTCTAACCCCCAGCCTCAAACACATTAACCTCGATTCTCACTGAACCTAAGCTTTCCCTTGCATACTGTATAGCGAGGTATGTTATTGAGTCTGCTGTAGTGGCGGCCATCTTGGATTTTATCCCGTAAGGGCAACGTTAAATTTAAAACCATTTATTTCGTTTATTTTTTATCATAAAATTGTTTACAAGATCTCATTTTAACCACAGTCACAATAAGCGTCCGTTTTGCGTTTCACATTTTTTTAAATCCTGTCCATTTGTCACGTAATTGACATTTTTAAGTACCCAAGTTTAAACTTTTTTCCTTAAACAATAAACAATTTGCAATTAAAAGTGTATCGCAAGCCGGATCTGCAATTTTATAAAGAATATTCAGTTTTTTTCAGCACTCAATACAAAAGATGTATTTATAAAATGGTTTTAAATGAGGCAATGTCAAAGCGCTCAGCTGCAAGAAATGCTGTTCAGATACGGCTATAGGGTGAAGCGTTGAAGTTGCCGGTTGCTTTCTCTTTTACTGGAGCAGACCCTTAAAAATTTCGATTCACACCAAACGCTATGCTACGGTTGCCATTCTATCCCACGCTATGTTTTCCGATTCTAGGCCAGGCAATTTCTCCCTACTCTAGTTGCGCACGCACACAAACCACTTTGAGCCACGAATTAAAGTAAATTAAGTAACTGAGTGCAGCTAATTGCCTCCACTTTAATATGACATTTCAATTATATATTTTTTTTTCTTTGAGTTCAAACTAAAATTTTAAAACTTTCTTGAATTAATATTATTTATATTTCGCATACTTGACCTATTAGCCCATTATTACTTTGTTGATATTGCTATTTGTTTATGGTGACCGGACATTAGACCACATGGACATTCGACCACAGCGGACATTCGGCCACACTTTTGGGGCAACTACCTGGGTTGGGTCAGCTAGGGATATTCCTCGCTCCTGATCAAGGTCACGTCGTTGTCACTGCCCTAGAGTCGTGTCCTACTGTTCTACCATTCAAGGGTATTTGTTTAATTTAGCTTGTCAATCAAAACTAGGTACTATAAATACACAAACCTTAACTTTATTTTTTATAAATAATATAGTATTTATACACTTTACTGAAAAGCAATATTTAACCATCTTCAACACGTACAATATTAAAAACTTTCAAATCAAATGTTCCTTACGGAAATTTACATTGTAAAGAGCCGACATGTTTTTCTCAGCGTTCTCCCAGCGTTGCAGGATTTGCCTTGTTCATTTTTGTGTAGAAACGAACAGTTTAGCCAACTCAACTAAGTAAACATACTGTGACTAAATACTATAAATTAGAACCTTTTAGGTTTTTTTTAATTATATAATGTGATAATAACGTAATATAATCATACTGTTATCGGCCAGAGTAAGTAAAAAGTAAACATTCTGTCACTAAATACTATAGGTTAGAACCTTTTAGTTTTAATTATATATAATATGATAATAACGAAATATAATCATACTGTTATCGGCCAGATTAAAAATGTGGTGGATTATCCGGCGAGTAATATTTACATATCCCTAGCTGACCCAACTCAGGTAGTTGCCCCAAAAGTGTGGTCGAATGTCCGTGTGGTCTAATGTCCGGTAACCGTTAGTTTACGTACTGTATTACCAATATGTAAGACTTGTAGCAGTTCATTATTGCTACCCAGAATGAATCTTGAATCGACTTCGTAAAACAAACATTATTATCCGTAAATATCGATTAAACACGTTCACGTCTGAAGGAGTCGTATTGAAAAACAACTCCTCCTTTAAGCTAAGGGAGCTGTGAACGTCTGCGTTGTAGTTGTGAATTCAACGTTCAACCCACGGCTTAATATTCACAACGCTCGAGGGGTTGTCGGGAGGTGGAGGGTTGGGGGGAACCAATCTCGGCTAGCCTACGTCTTCAATTTGAACATTGCTGAATGATTGAGTGAAAATTCAAAGCTTAATCTGGAATATTCAGCTTGTTGGTTTTATATTGTGATGATATACTAGCGAGGAAAAGATTGTGATGCGTATGGGAAAAAAGATTAGTATAAAGAAAACATATGGACTCGAAGAGCAAACGTTAAAACAACAAAAATGTGGATTTTTAGTGTAAAATATAAGTACACAAACATGCGTACAATATAACTTCTTGAGGGGGCAGAGTGATGCAGTGCTCGTCCAATACGCTACATGAAACTTCAACTTAAGCAAGTTGGTATTCATTATTGACGTTCACCTGTTCTCCCATTTTCTTGAATCTAACAAACACACTCGTTAATGATCAATGTCAGTAACACTATGAAGACGAGGTAACTACGTAGCATAAGCAATGACTACATATCAATAAGACGAAAAGTCCCCCATGTTACAAATTACACATGGAAGCAGGTATAAAAGTGTTTGCGCAATCGGCCGCTAGGATTCGACGGTCCCGGCATGGGCGGATCCGGCCGGTTTTTAAGGAGGGGGCTGTCTCCTATCCCGGGGGGTATAGAATAATTTTTTGGAATTCAGTGCTTGAAAACGTCTTTGTAGACTATTTCACGATTACCCACTTTGAATAGGAATTAAGGATTACAACTAAATAAAATTCTCACAAAAGTATAGTATACATTCCAGCCAGATGGGAAAAGGTAACGGCTAACGCGCCTAGGGCGTTGAAAATGTACATATTTCATGGAAATACCCAAATAGCGTCGGAACACTAAACCAGGCTTTCCTTATATCAAACGAAAATATAGAACATTCAACTTCAAATCGATCTAAAAATCATTATACAAATATATCGATTTGTAATTGATACACCGATTGCGAAATATGCAGTCTCATTGGTTGAAAATTGTCCAATTGCAAGGGTTTACTGAAAAAAAAGTGACGAATGATAAGAACATCGTGGTAAGAAGTTCAAATCTTGACGAATCCAATCGTGTCCTTAACGTTTTCTCAAAACAAGTCTGTCTAACGGTTATGTGCCTCGAAAAGTGACGAATTTGAGTCATTTACAGTACTTGTGCTTTCTCGCTTGACATCAGTTGATTTAGACAACTGCAATTTTACAACGATTATTACATATGTAAATATACGTTTTAGAAGAAATTTGTAAATACAAAAGTTAAAGTTTAAAACATTTTCTTTCCAATGGTTTTTGTTTTATTGAGATTGGATAGTATTTAGTGAGTGCAATATTCGATAAAATTTGTACTGTCTGAGACTAATCAATTAAGCAGTCAGCCACTTAGACGATTAAACAAAACAAAAATATAATAACCCAAAGGAGGGGGCTGCAGCCCCCACAGCCCCTCCCCTGGATCCGTCAATGGGTCACGGTCACATGACAGTCGGACATCTCTGTCTCTCCTCCTCTTTCCATCCTTGTCCCACAATCGGCCCCCTGAGTGCTCTTAGCGACTGATAGTGTAAACTCATTTTTATATCTACTTTCCTGGTCTGAATCCTATCCATTTAGCTGTTCGTCTTATTGATATGTAGTCATTGGCATAAGCAAGCCGACGATGTTTCCAACTTAGCACACTCGGACGACCGCGTCAGTTCTATATGATATGTATATAGAAAATATACCTCAAACGTTTTTTGTTTGCTTAAGGTCTCTAATGAAGGCGTGGAACCAATATACAGCGCAAGAAAAACTGAACAACAGTAACTTAACTTTGAATTATTGTACATAGTTTGAATATTTTTGCTTACTGAAGATAGCGACATTGACGTTGAAACGCGTTGGAGTAATTAACAGTATCATTTGAGATAATCCGTGTTAAAATTGATTCTACCCTATAAACCTGAACATCATTTAAGCACTTAATCAAAATTTAAACATATATTTTAAATCTTGCTTGAGTGTATGTGTTTTTTTTTTACTTCTTTACTTTATGCCTGTTAGACTAGTGAAGGCGGGGGAGCAGAGTATAGCAGGCTGCAAGTAAACCGAACGGCATTAACTAGGCTCGAACCCACGCAACTGAGTTGAATCAATGAATACAGAACTTACAAGAAGCGCAACGCTTATGGAGAATAGTCAGCCCGGTTGGTTGCCGCCAAATGTAGTTTGGCGCGGCAGCCGTTAGGCAGCGCTGGCTGAAAATGTTCACCCGTCTGTGACTCATCAATCCTCCGTACCAGGTGTGAATAAGACAGAGATGACAGAGTGAGAGATGACTCACACTTGCGGGTCGCCGGAATACTACCTCCCCGGAAAACTACCCCCCCCCCAAGCAGGTTCCTACGTCATTTTGACGTCAGAGATCGGGGGGGGGGCAGTTTTCCAGTCACGCACACTCAAGTTTCGATGCGTTTTGTAATCTTCAATCCAACGAATAAAAAAAACTAGAGGACTAACCTAAACTGTTTAGTCACAGTATGTTGCCGATAACAGTATAATTATAATATTTCGTCGTATTATCACTTTATATAATTAGAATAAGGTGTGCGCACAGGGGGGGGGGGTAGTATTCCAGTCGCGGACACGGCTCCCATATTGGTTAGTTGGCAGATTTCGTGACGTCACGTTTCACCTGGGGGGGTAGTTTTCCGGGGGGTAGTATTCCGCATCCCCACACTTGCCGTACCAACGACAGAAGCGCTCTCGCTACCTAGCGGCTGCCACGCTAAGCTTGCCAGATTCGAAAACAACTAGGCTGAATCTTTAACATGGGCGTTGCGCTTCTTATAAGTTCTGAATCCATTGGTTGAAGGTTCCAAATAAAGGAGGCCGTAAAAGCGCTTTTCTCTTCTCGGCGACTCTGTTACTACATATATATCATACTAAAAAGGAAGGAAACAAATAAACAAACTATGTTTGCTGAAACAGAAAACAAATTGTCTAAAATTAGGCCTAATACAAAACACTTCGGATTATAATTCCTTTCCTCTTTTCAGTAAAAAGTCCTATTTCACGCCTCAGTGTAACATTTTAGTATTTTTTTTTATATATATACAGGGTGTTCCCAAATTATGTTTCCAGACTTCCAAAAATTGTTCCTTTGGTCTAAACAAGAACAAAACTTCCAATAAACATAGGTCCTAAAACGCTCAGTTTCCTATATATCCGCCATTTTGTTTTTTGTACAAAATAATTCATATCTAGAGAACGGTTTGACTGATTGAGTTCAAACTTGGTATGAAATTTAACCTGACAATGATATACCTCAAGAAAAATAAACGATTAAATCTAATCATGCGTTTCTAAATGGCGGCTGTTTGAAAATTACAAACCTAAATTACTCCAAAACCGTACATTTTAACGAAAAATGTCAAGACACCTTTTTTGTATCCCTTTTGATTCCCTATCGGATGGTGTAACTATCAAAACAATCGGATGAAGGGTAATAGCTAAGTTAAAAGGTAATGACAACAAATGTCCATACAATATTGTAGTATTTACTGTGTTGGTATAGGATGCCGGGTTGAACAAACCAATTAGTACACATAACTTAACTGTTATCCTTCATCCGATTGTTTTAACAGTTACACCGTCCGATAGGGAATCAAAAGGGCTACAAAAAATGTGTCTTAACATTTTTCGTTAAAATGTACGGTTTTGGAGTAATTTAGGTTTGTAATTTTCAAACAGCCGCCATTTTGAAACACATGATTGGATTTAATCGTTTATTTTTCTTGAGGTATATCATTGTCAGGTTAAATTTCATACCAAGTTCGAACTCAATCAGTCAAACCGTTCTCTAGATATGAATTATTTTGTACAAAAAACAAAATGGCGGATATATAGGAAACTGAGCGTTTTAGGACCTATGTTTATTGGAAGTTTTGTTCTTGTTTAGACCAAAGGAACAATTTTTGGAAGTCTGGAATCATAATTTGGGAACACCCTGTATATTAAAACTAGCTGGCCCGATCCGGCTTTACACGAATAGACAAATCAAAGTTAAATGTATATTAACAAAAAATATATTATATCAATAAATTACACTATGAATTTCTTATGGGGATTAGGGTGTAACATTTTGAAAATAGTTTGGGAACTGAGTGAGCACGGAGGATGAAATGCGAAGCACGCAGAGGCCTCCCTTTGCGACAAAGTTTCATTTATTTAAATAGGCTATTACTTAAGTATGGTTTATTATTCACTACCTAAAAATTATACAATATTATACAATGGTGAGAAAATTAATCGTTATTAGCTCATAGTACTATTTACACCCTGCCTCTCTCATTTTATATTAATAATGTCAATAATTTGTTGGAGGATTACAATTGTTGAAACACCCACTTCCTTGAGCGCCCTTACCCGGGGATAAAGGGGGACGTTCCCCTCCCTACTTACTCCCAGGGAAGGTAAAATACGTATAGTGTATTAATAATTACAGTCAGATATTTTTTTCAAAGTCAGTATTCTGGTTTAGCACAGAATATTTTTAAACGTTATGTACCGAGTTCAAGCATGAGCTGCTGGGACACTACTTGGTGCGGCTGCAGTAGCGGCCATCTTGGATTTGTATCCCGTAAGGGCAATTCTAGAAATAAACAATTTAAATCGTTTATTTTGTATCATAAAATTGCTTGCAAGGACTCATTTTAACCACAATCACAATACGCATCTGTTTTGCGTTTTACATTCTTTTAAATCACATTAAGGGTCTGCTCCAGTAAACGAGAAATCCACCGGAACGCAAGCGCCTCTCACTATATCCCTATCTAAACAGTGCAATTTCTTGCGCTGACATTGCCTCATTTCAAACCATTTTATAAGTCTATCTTTTGTAATTGAGTGTTGAAAAAAAAACTGAATATCCTTTATAAAATTTCGGATCCGGCTTGCAAATTATTTTTCGTTATTAGTTTTGTATTGTGTTAGGAAAAAAAATCAAACTTGGTACTTACAAAATGTCAAAATCAAAAGCATTTTAAAAAAATGTAAATTGCAAGACGGATGCGTATTGTGACTGTGCTTAAAATGAGACCTTGCAAACAATTTTATGATAAAAAATAAACGAAATAAATGGTTTGAAATTTAACATTGCTCTTATGGGATAAAAATCCAAGATGGTTGGCACTACAGCAGACCCTTAATTTGTTGTGTGACTGACCCTCTTTTTCAATTACCAAGTTTGAATTTATTCCTTACAAAATAAATAATTCGACCACGCAGCTGAACCGCTGACGTGAGTTGAGCAAATTTACAAAATTAAGTTTACCGGCCTATGTTTTAGAGTTTCAACCGACAATTTGGGAAATAGATCTATTCACGACGGTGCTGAATTGCTGCAAATGCTTCGCACGCCATTCCGCATATTGGAAGTATTTTCAATACACAGTGCATTTCGTGCTTCGCACGCCATTTCGCGTATTGAGAGTATTTTCAATACACAGTTCATTGTGTGCTGCGCACGCCAACCCCCATATTAGGAGTTTCTTCAATACACAAAGCATTGCGTGCTTCGTACGCCAACCCTCGTATTGGGAATAGGGTATCTCCAATACACAGTGCATTGCGTGCTTCGCACGCCATTCCGCATATTGGTAGTATTTCCAATACACAGTACAGTGCGTGCTACGCACGCTATTTCGTATATTGGGAGTATTTTCAATACACAGTGTAATGCGTGCTTCACACGCCATTCCCCATATTGGGGGTATTTTCAATACACGGTGCAATGCGTGCTTCGCACGCCATTCCCCATATTGGGAGTATTTTCAATACATAGTGCATTGCGTGCTTCGCACGCCAACCCCACGGTAGAATCCACCACATAGCTTTGAACCGGGTACATTTATGGCATTTTACGTTTTGATCGATTTTGGGGGAACCAAGCGAGCTAAAAGGTCGCGTAAAAAAGCAAAATGTGCAGAATAACATCCTGCAGTTATATTTTTAGAAAAAAACTCTTTAGAAAATTCATTCTCATAGGAAAAATCTCAAAAAAAAAAAATTACTTTCGGTCAAAAAATGTGCTTCCGATTCTTGGATTTTTTTGGCTAACGAACTCGTCCAAGCGACGTAGACAACCAACATATGTACCAAAATTTTACTAAATCGGACCCAAAATGCGGTCGCTAGAGTACGATCACATATATACATATACGGATACAAATATGTATATATATGATTTTTAATGACACCCTAAAACGTGTTCTGGGGACCATGATCGATGCTCATTTGCTACTCCCGACCTTGGGTCTTTCCATTAGGGCCACTGCAAAGCTCATTTTTGCAATGGGAATTCGCTAAAAATTAATATTTAAAGTAAATCGCAAGGCGAATTCGTAATTGTATAAAGAATACAGTTGTTTTCCACTACGCAATTACAAAAGATATATTTAAAAAATGGTTTTAATGAGGCAATGTCAAAGCGCTCAGCCGCAGTAAACACCACTATTTGGATACCGCTATAGGTTGAAGTGCTGGAGTCGCAGGTTGCTTTCTTTTTTACTGGAGCAGACCCTTAACGAACTGTGTAGCTTTGTGCTTTATGTGTACATTTCGGAATTCAATGCTGTGTGCGTTAATATTTCATCTAAACTGACAAATTGGCTTCCTAAATTTCAAAAGTTTTCCACCCTTTTGCCGAAGGTGGTGAGGGTACTTTTTAATCCCCATACCACCGGTGTAGCACCTCTAGAAAATATCATATGAGCGCTCTTGCCCGCTTTTAACTCCCAATTGATAGTTTAGGTTTGAGTGTAATAGAGTGTAGGCCTTTAAATGTAGCTTACGTCAAAGTAGAATACAATTTCATTAAATACTAACGCTATTTTTTTGATATTTTAATCTTTCTGCTAAAATTTGCTCATCTTAGACCACCAACCATCTCCGTGTAGTTGGAGGAATATATAAAACACAAATTAATACTAATTTCAAAGTTTGAGCTTTATTCTTTCAAATTACTCTCAGAAGCAGGGCAACGTGAAAGGAGTTTGTCTTACTTAAATACTATTTGGCATTTAATCAGGAAATATAACTTTCTAATTTAACAAATAAATAAACCCATACATTATTATTTATGACATGAGCTTTAAATTTAGGCTTGGATAATTTCTCAAAACAAATAAGAAAAGAACATTGAGAGTTCAAATAAGTGTATTGTACAAATAATAATAGTGTAGACCTAAATGTCTATTAAAAATGTTGTTTATATAGATAATTATCTTTTGCCCATCAGCTTAAACAGATACAAACTTATGTTGATATAAATCAACACAAACG
>JAGFPH010000594.1:167525-199526 GCA_018207615.1 Philaenus spumarius
AAACAATACACAATAACACTGAACACACACGATAACACGACACAAAAGTACACAGTTTTATCGGATAACTCCTCGTCAAATGTTTCATGAAATAAATACTTGCGTGGCCACGGCTTAGTTACTGTGCTTCTGAAAAAAATTGCTTGTGAATTAGTAATAGGTCAGCTGTATTTGTTTGTTTAGAGATTAGAGATTAAGTCATAGATGGGGTTAGCTGCAAAGCTCAATTTGTCATTCAGGAGTACGTTTTCCTTCTGGGAAGTGTAAATGCTATATTCCTCCAATACGTTGAGACGACGGCCTTTCCTTTCTTTATGGATAATGGTCATGTTAGTGTTTATATCAGTGTAGGTGTGGTTAGTGTCAATCAAATGTTCGGCATAACTAGATCTGATTCTGGAGAGGGGGTTTTTATGAGTAGGCAAATGTTCTTTAAATCTTTTCGCAAAAGATCTGCTGGTTTGGCCTATGTAAATTTTATCGCAGTCGTTACATTCAAGCCTGTAAACACCACTATTGTCATATTTGTTTACGTTTTTTATTTTTAAATTGGTGTTAAGGAAGTTACCCAGATTGTTGGAGGTGCGGTATGCGATGTTAAATCCATGTTTCCTGAATCCCCTCTCCAGAATCAGAAATAATCATTAATTTGTGCAAGAAAATATTAAATTTCGTCAAATAACTTCGATACGAAAGCATAAACTCATCGAGAAAGGAAGGAATTTCTAAACATCGTATACAGCAGAATATAGACTGCGTCTGGTTTCCCCGTAGTCTATTGACGGATACTTTGCGCTGAGTAAACAACACGGTTTTGTTAAACATTGGCGTTGAGGATGGATTACTTCAACTTAAAGGGCCCACAGATGATCAACTCGGTCGCCAACCTTGTTGCCAACATGCCATGTTGACGACAATGTCGAACGGCTGTGGGCAGGTTGATGGTTGATATTCCGTGTTGTCGACAGTGTTGAAGTAAGATCAAATAGATTTGATATTTGGTGGGCGGAGCCAAATAGGCTAACTGTTTTGGTTGTAGTGAGGGGATATATAACTTTTCACGATACTACTGGAATATCAGTTGCTTTTCTATTGCGTATATTGCCAGGTAAAGTTCGTAATATCAACACTAGTTGAGGATAAATCAGCTGATTACAATACAGTATTGAAATAATGCCCATCTGTTTAAAACATTGTGTTGTGTTTGATTTAATTCGTGCTTAGTTGATGTATAAATGGAAGAATTACCAGAGGCTTTTAAGAAGAAAGTTACTGAAATAAGTCAAGATTTATTACCGGCGAAATCTAAGTGTAAATATGAAGAATCCTAAAATAAATTCTGTAAGTGGTTAAATGAACAATGCATAAAACCAAGAAAAAGTTCAAGTCCTAAACAAAATTCCTAACAAATAATACAAACTGCACGATTAAAACCCACTTAAACACAAACTAGGTCGTTTATTGTTCGTTTGAATATTGTTACATTATTAAAATTCTTGTTAAGTATAGGCCTAGGCCTAATCCTATTTGTTATTCAATGAAGTAACATATTGATTTTGTAAAAACGTAATTTTTTGTTTGTTTGTAGAAAATAAGAGTAAATAAACTTTTCAATTTGTAATAATCATAATTTTTGCTGTTGTATCAAATAATTGTTTTGCTGTAGTATAGTGAAAAATAGTGTTCAAAACTCGTGGGAGAAATACGACTCGCACCAGGAAAATCACACTTTTCCCACTAGTTTTAAAATATGCTATAAGTACACTTAGTAAAAATAAAGTTTTATTATAAGTTAGTAATTTTTGCTTGCTGGATACAGCTGTTCCACCCTTTGACGAATAAACACCTGACCTAATTTATTGCATTCGATGGTATTTTCTTTTTATGATTACGTATCTTAAACGCAATAGTCGGATCGCTTGGATCATAAGTTTGTCTGTCAGTCCATATCTATCACAATAGGTTTAATAAGCCTACCATAAATAATTAATATTTTATAATTTCGAGTGGAGTGTTCTTTGAAAAAACTTTTCAGGATATCAAAACTAATTGTAACGTATACTTTTTAAGAATTTCCTCAAACTGTTGTTCACATCCCCATTCCCTTCCCCCTCAGCTAAACTTTTAAACAAATTAGCGCAGTACAAGATGCGGTAATCACAATACATACTTTACAAAAAAAAAAAAAATTAAAATAGGTTTTAAATTCATGCTGTGTACGGTAATGCCGTGTTTGGGAGCATTCAGCTCCTTCTACAGACACCATAATCAATATGTAATTTAATACCGCCGTGGTTCTTTTAATGAGAGAGATGGATAGGCTAGTATTAAATATATGACGTTTTTGATGCGTTGTTTTTATTTTTGGAACGTCAATTGAACTTCCCGTAATATTTGTAATGAATTGGATTATTTAATGGTAGCTAAATAGAATGACTTGTACACTGTTATTAATTACACAAAATAAACTGAGATGTTGTATTAATAGGCGTTTTGTTGGCTAAATTACCTAAATAACCTTACGTATCAAGTTCTATTGTTTAGGAAAATAATACAAATTTACCTAACCTAACTGTAATCGTGTGCATTTATCTTGTTTTAATACATCGTCTAATAAATAAATGTATTCAATTGAATTACACATAAATTAGGACTAATGGTGTTCAAAGTAATAGAATATTAACCATTGACGCGAATTATAGCATCAATAAGTTTGTACTTGTATTGATAATGAATGTACTTTTTACAATTACAATATGCAAGGCAAAAGCTTCACAAAAATAATCCAATCCAAAACATTCCAGACAGAAACAAAGTATAAAACAGAACTGTAGCTAAAGCGAATCGTAACAAAGATGTTCAAATTACTTTTGTCTCCCTGTAAACAAACATGCCAAATCCATTATCTATTCAACACAGCAATCAATTTACAAAACTAGAACGGGAGATAACTAAAATCTCCGGCTCGGGCTTACAAATTACAGACGAAACAATTCCATCGGCCGTTAAATTAAAACCCTGTAAAATGTCTGCGGTATGTTATCAAAGCTCTGAATGCAGAGGTTAGGTTTTCGTCGGTTTAGAAAGTGGATTGCCGTGCGAGTGGGGGGAAGAGAGAGATAAATATAGACAAGAGTGAGAGAGACCCGCTGCTGTAGGAATATTGTGTCAACCCGTCTTCTTTGCGCACATTATCTTTGTATAGCACAAACAAACTTCATTGTACTCCGCTAATAGACGCGTATTATTGCTGTACTTTACTAGTAGTTCTGTGAACAGTAGACCTCGCTCGTTGAACTAACAAATGTGGTTTTGAGCTTAGGTTAAAAATAGTGTACCAGTAAGGAAGAAAGCAGAAGGTATAGTCAGTGAAACATTATTTAGCAATTCCCGCGATTCCGGGGTTTCTAGTTCTATTTTTTCCTTTTTTGAGCTTTAACTGCTAAAGATTTTCTTTTAGGGGGCATTGTGTTTTATGTAGGTTAATAATGCGTAAGGTAGCTACAAATATGGAGTTATTGAGGGAAAACATAGAATTAAATATTTACATACTTAAATAACTAAAACTTAACAATGTATTTACAGTTCCATATCATATTCCAATATTAGAAATAATGAAGACAAACGATGTTAAAGCGTCGTGATAGTGATCATAACCCATGTAGCCTACCAACACTTCCCACGCTGTCCAACGGTCATTTTTTGTTTGTACTTTATCGTTGCGAGGTTTTTTTTTGTTTCATCTAATTTTGTAATTCAAGTAAAGCTAAGTCAAATACTTTTATAAAATAATGATTTACAAGTATACAGTTCAATTTTTTGATTTATTCTCTACACTTTCTTATAATATGTCAATTTAGGGCAAAGGATATAGTCCTAAAATTACTATTAAAAACAGGCCTAGTTTTGTTAGCAGTCTTGTAGTAGGAACATAAAAACTGGTGTTTTAAAAATAAGAAATTTGAAATTGATAAATATTTTTATACAGTTCTATTTAGTACTAAATTACGAAACTTTTTTACATTTAAGAAAAAATTACAAAACATTTTGATACTTTGTATGTAGGCCTAAAGTTGAACTTTTTCCTTTCGTTACTGAACATGCTTGTTTCTTGAGCTAATAACTTTGTTAATTTTACTTCAATCATTTTTTTTACTGGCATGTATGAATTCTTTAAACCTTTATCTACAAAAAGCTATGGAACACTTTTGAATTGGTTCAGAATAAACGTATAAAAACATGGTTGAAATACAAAACCTTGGACGATTTTGAACAAATTCTAAGTTTACGGCCATTTTGTGAGCTTACCGTTAGAGATACGGAAAAAAATCAAGAATACAATTTTGTTTAAAATTTAATTTGCTTTTAGCAAAATGTTATTATTTTTTAAATTCGACTTGCGGTTAAGCCATAAACTGGCTTTGGAAAAAAGCTTACATTGAGAGAAACGGTCCGGCCGCCATTTTTATTTTATTTAAGGGGTTAAAAATGAAAAATGGAAAAAACCGTATATATACATGGCTCGGCCTAGGAATAAGGAACATTCATGCAAAAAATCATCAAAATCGGTCAAAGCGTTTTACCGTAATCGTGAGACAGACACACAGACGAAATGCCGAACGGTCGAGTTAAAACTGAGACCTCGCTTACGCTCGGTCAATAAATACAATATTGATTACTTACTATCGTAAGCAAAGTTTAATAAGAATTGCAATTAGCTAGATAAAGCTGGTTATATAAAGAACCTGAAATATTGACGCCAATTAGTAATTTTCAGTTATATTTAAAATAAAATTGATACAGATTTTTCATTTTGTAGGTTATGTTCTGTTTTGTTAGTTTAAATATCTTCGAATTGGAATTGTTCTCTTTGCTTCACATAACTGAAACCGAATTTGTAAATAAAATAATATGTAGGCCTACTGTATTCCGTTCATTTTTAATACAATTCCACAACGACTTGTTCAATTTAGTTATAGGCTTTATAAATGATATGTACCAGTGGTGGATCGACGGGAGGGGGGAACGTTCCCCCCAAACCTAAAAAAAAGAAGAAAAAAGGAAGTCAGGTATACATTATTTGCATCAACAATCCGTGAATAGGCATAATATTTTTAAATTTGATAATCTGTATTATTCTCTTTACAAAATTGAGAATATACGCATAGTTAATTATGTTATCTAAAAAATATTTTCAAAGATATAGAGATAAAGAGAATTTACTGCAGTATAATGCAATAATGCAGTGTTGCTTTGAGAATTACAATGTAATCACTTTTTTTAATACACGTCTTTGATGTAGTCTTTTTTTATTCGCGCTTCCAACAAAGTATACAGTATTATAAAGTATTGTTCAGTGTATAATTCTTTGCAAAAATATAAAAAGGACTGCATGCCAAAATTAATTACATTAATCATTGTAGGACTAAGCAACTTTTATCTTACATAAAATTCATGTTTTTTGTTTACTGTGTCTAAATAATTGTGACAAAGATGTTTTCTGCATCATCCACAAGCTTATTCAAGTTATGTGTACCTTGCCAGTCAGCAGTCCAAGTGCGGAAATGTCATTTCCTCTAGGCCATGTTATACGAGAGCTATAAACACTGGCGAATACGCATTAACCGGGCGCTATCAACGCCGAACCAAGTTGTACGGAGCGCTGTCAACGCGCACTCGCAGCGCAGATCAGAGAGGCCACTGGTAACGACTTTGTCCTGGTCTCCATCATTCAGTCCTGGCCACAGTAGCAGTAGTCAGAAGTATCGACTTTGTCCTGGTTCTATAGTTGCTATTGTGTATTTCAAAGTGGTTATTGTGTACTTCAAAGTGACAAATGTTTGACACGGAAAAATTATTTACGCTATCGAACAGCAGCCAACTCTTTATGTCGTTAGGTCAACGGATTATAGCAATACATTATTGAAAGCTAAATGCTGGATTGAAGGTTGGTGAGACAATGCCCCATCGTCTACCATTCCTCTTACACAATTCCTCATATGCGTATACTATTTTTAATACACCTAGACAGCCTGAATGGTGTCCATCTTGGGAGTGAGTGACGCCACGTTGACAACGCCTCAAAAACGCGGTGTTAACACGAGTCCCGCTTTCAATGTCATAACTTGGTAATTTAACGTCTGGTTTTCAGCGTTATCAACAAGGCCATTAAGGCACTTGAAACAGTGGACAAGAACTGCCATGGTTCAGAAAAGGTTGGTTGGATTGGCTCTTTTATACTGTATACCACAAAGATAAACCCTACCTATTGAATCCAACCAAGTAATTGAGAGATTCGAAAAATCTGGAGGAAGATAAAGACTTTCTCTATAGCTTTAGGCCCAAACTACACTCAATATAAATTTAACTTTAAATGTTGTGATTTTAAGCTGAAAAGTCACCTGTTCATAATTAGTATCAAGCTTGTTTCTTTGAAGTCAAAGTTGTAAAAAATTTGTATTAGTAGTCTACTCTTTAAACATCTGTATAGTTCTGTTCAAATAATTAAAAGGTTTACTATTCAACTATTATACAAAATCTGAATAGTAAGATTTAAAATGATTCTTTTAAGACTATTTGCCTCTGTGGAGTTATAAAATAATAAGCCTATCATAAAAATCTTGTAAAAAACATAAAATACCGAAGGAAAATTTTAACACGAAAATGCTCCCAAATTGGTTACTTTAGTTAGATAATTTACTCCCATCCTGGTCATTTTATTAGTTATATACGTCGGGATATTGAGTTTTGACGTTGTTAATATAATTTTTGTCAATCTTTCGAGACGGTTGTCTGTGGGGTCCCTTGACGCACTAGTCAAGGGTGTACAATACAGCTGGAATTGAACGAGGATTCAATCTTAAGAAGCATGGCAAATGGTATTTCATTAGTAAAGCGCTCGAACAAGACTAGAATATCGCTGATAATGGCAGTCTTGTTTTTTATTTTTTCCATAAAAATAAAAACACTTTATTTGCAGAAAACTCCAATGTATAGTATCTAGATATAACAAAACTCGTTTAATGTTTTCCTGTTTCCAAATAGTTCCAATAAAAATCGTGTTTTCATCTTGTTTACAAACAATTAGCTTTAAGAATAAAATAAAATGGTCCATATCTGTATTCTACGAATTATTATTAAGATATTCACGAACAACGACCTATCATCAGCAAAATGACTTTCAACATTCGATGAAAGATAAAGTTATATTGCAGAGGCTACTTCGGACTGTTTGCGATTTCTTCAATTGTACGTATTTTCAATTCATCAATGTTTTCAGGTTTTGTTTTTTTCTAAATTTTTTTCAGGATGTAAATCATAGTTTTTCTTACCAAATTACACATTAAAATATGTATCGCATGTCCATCTTCTTATACAAAAGAATAAATTTGATTCAAATGGAGGACATACATTTCAAAACCAAAAAAAGTATATGTTTTTAAACCGTAGGTCCGCATATATGTTTCTGCCTCCTAGTACCTCTCAGTTATGTAAAGTTAAGAAGTCTCCATACTGAAACATGGCTCTGTATATTCAACTCAATCGATTTGAACCATTCCGTCAAAAGAAAATCTGAGCAAAACTAAATAATCAGATTTAATTCTACTTTACAATTTACAGGAACTCAATCTACTTTCCAACTTAATACCACCAACTACAATTTTAACGCTCCAGTTTAAGGAGTTGCGTTTTCTCATAATCCAAACTCAAAACGCAAGTAAAATGTATAAATTAAAGAGACGTTTGAAGTAAATTAAACGGATTAAATTATTAGCAAGTGTAATACTTACAGGATACAGACTGTCAGCCTTGGGTAAAGGTGAAAGTGAATCTTGATCTCCCGGCTAATACGATAAAGTGATCAACTCTGAAATTCCATTTCTAATGTTTCTCGTTGACCTTATTTAGGAATACAATATTTTCTATCGTTAATGGACGGTTTCGACAAAACCAAATTTATTTTATGTGTCATAATTGAACTCTCTGTCCTTAGTTTATAATACATTTCAATTCTATTTTATTTTGTTTTTATTTTGTGCACCTTGTTACAGAGAAAACAACAGAATATTGGATACCACCAAAGGAAACCTAGGGTAAAACTTAAGAATAGTGACGCCAATGGCAAAGAAAATATTAACCTATTATGATAATACCAAAATAATGGATCAAAACAGATTGACAAAAGAAAACACAAGCAAAACATCTCGAATGTAAAAGATCTAACGACGAAAAGATCACAACACTTTAAGAATGTATGGTCAAAAGAGAAGCAGCAAACCAGAGAACGAAAGAACACTAGAAAAACATAATAAATAGTTAAGTCACCCATGACTAATTGTAACCATTCGTCCTGAATTTCCAGTGACAGTACCAAATTCCAAGAGTAGGCCTATGTGTTCCGAAAAGTTATGTAAAGTCCCGAATTGAAAAAATATATATTTAATTTTTATTTTGCCTATTATTTTTAAAATTTTAACTTTGTGTAGGCACTATCTCTTTATTATGTAAACAAATAATTTAGCTCAAACAAAAACTCTACCGTTGTTGCACATGCGTCAGGATCCAGGTGATCGCTACCCCCTTCCCCACCCTACAGTAAACCGATTCGAGGGTCATAATGAATTGTCAACTCCGTGAATATTAGATGATGTTTTTGATTTATTTTAACGTTTCTGTTGAAAATGATGGAACAAGAAGGTTTACGTGTGTTTGATTCCTCTGATAGACGTTTATGGTACAAAAGATCATCAGTGGAAGAGGAGTTGACTGGACATTTCGAAACAGGAATTGTTTACCCGGTTCATTATAATAAAGGCTCCGTGAAACAGAACGCGATCTGATCGCGGGATGAGATCGCAAATGACTTCAGCGATCTCTGTATTACGAAGTATGCATCACAAATGAAAAACTGGTCCCGGGCAGACAAGCGATCAGTCGAGATTGCGGCGAGCTGGGCGGATGGTTGTTGATTTTTACAGAGATCGCGATGTCTGAAGTGTTACAAATTGAAAATTTAATTGAATTGGTGCGGTTTGTCCGTATTTTTACGGGACACTCGCATTACAAAGATGTGATGAAAATGGCTGATGCGTGGACAGAAATTGGTGCTGGACTAAGACTCAGTAATAAATAACATTAATGTATTTAATAAGTAACTAATTACTATCCTACTCACAAGAAAAAGTTATGTGTACGGAAAACCCTACACAAATTTTGTGTTACACCCATTCTCGGGACCTTTTTATATGAATGGACACTGCACACATGAGACTTTGCTAATAACTGGATCGCTATGTTCTGCCCGCAATCTGTTTGAATCAGCGATCCCGTCGAGGAACTGTGCGATCTGATCGCGCTCTGTTTGACGGAGCCGGGTCTGCTGTAGTGGCGGCCATCTTGGATTTTTATCCCATGAGAGCAATGTTAAATTTCAAACCATTTATTTCGTTTATTTTTTATCATAACATTGTTTGCATGGTCTCATTTTAAGCACAGTCACAATACGCATCCGTGTTGCAATTTAGTTTTTTTAAAATGCTTTTGATTTGCTATGTAATTGACATTTTATTTTTTGTATAACACAATAAATATTAATAATGAAAAATAATTTGCAAGCCGGATCCGAAATTTTATAAAGAATATTCAGTTTTTTTTTTCAACACTCAATTACAAAAGATAGACTTATAAAATGGTTGGAAATGAGGCAATGTCAAAGTATTCAGCTGCAAGAAATTGCACTGTTTAGATAGGGATACAGTGAGAAGCGCTTTCGTTTCCGGTTGCTTTCTCGTTTACTGAAGCAGACCCTTAAGTGATTTTACGGTTTGTGGAGATGCGTTACCCAAACCATTAAAAAATGTTGTATTGAAGAACTGTTGGTAGACAAATTGATGGTAAGACATGTTCACCTATTGGGAATGCGCTTAGTTCGAATTCCGATTCTGTTAAATGATCACTAAACTCAGATTCTATCTGGACACAATCCCGAAGGACCCGGCTCGTCCGGATACATTCCCGAGGGTCTCGGATCGTCCGGATCACTTTCAATAAAACGTCTGCCCCCCCCCCCCCCCCCCCCCGCTTGGGATATCTGCACCTAACAGATTGGAAATGTTTTCATCACTTAAAAAAATAGCCATCGAAAAGTCTTCAAAGAATTACCACTGGCACTTTAATCGGCTTACAAATGTAGAAGAATACCTGAAACAACAAAAAAAGTTTGAATATTTACTATAAGAAAAATACCGGGTGTCGCACGAAGAGGTCCCTATTTTTGAATTGATATGACAGACGTACAGAGCGCGCTACAGACGTGAAATTCTACAGTCGTGACTAACACATATGTAAAAGAAATACCCTTGAGTATCAGTTAATTCTGACTGATCCAAACAAAATGGCGGAAAAACAAAAAAACAACAAAATCAGCAATCGTATTTTAATGGTAAACCTACTTTTATTTAGAATAGGAACAGCTACAGCTGTTTAGACTATTTTAAATCTATCAGCTGACTGCGTGTATCCACAACAATGAACATATTTGGTAATAAACATTGGCATTTGTTATTAAGTTGCATTGTAAAGTGTCTTATGTACCATGCCGTTTTCAACTGAGCAAAAAGTGAAATGTTGTTCCTGGGCTATTGCCTTTGAAAATGATTATGAAGCAATAAGGTGTTTTAAGGAAAGGTACCCAGGTGTAGTTCCACCGTCAAGGAAATCTATTCGTAAGTGGAAGACTATCCTACTAGAAACAGGGTCATTACAAAAAGAAATACCATAGATCATCCAACATAGAAAATGAAGAAATCGTATGTGCTGCTTTCATGGAATCTCCAAATACGCCTAATTCAGTAAGAAAGGTGGAATCTGCTACAGGGATACCGAAGTCATCTGTCCAAAGGTATGCCAAAAAGAACAAAATCAAACATTATAAAATTCATTTAATTCACGGACTGCTTGAAGATGATCCTGACAGACGATTGGAATCATAGGCGCCGGGAGATTTGAATACAGGGATGTGCAATAACACTAAAGGGTCTGGAATACCACCCAGTAAAAGTGGGGAGTCCGGGGAATTTTCAAAAAATAAACGTCTTATAACGTGTTTTAAACCAACATATCACAGAAAACTTTTCAAGTTTTTCTCTATGAAAGGTCCACTTAATCACAACTCTCTCTACTCCACACGCCCCAGGTATCGGGCGTTACTGACTGACATATAGGCAAACATATCTTAAGGAAATTACCACTAAGAACAAGAACAGATGATCATAACACACTATCGAATTCGCAGGAAACGAGTGCAGGCGAATAATAAACTAGTTGATTTAGCAATCAATTTGTTTGGACAGAAGCCAAGAAGGTTGAAGCTTTTGTTTGAAAAATAACTGCTAACAAGTATTTATGTATCCTAACAATAAATGTTGCGATCTAGGTACTCGTAATATTGCTCTTAATGTGTTTGGTTTACAACATTTTGTAAAAAGCACTTGTGGTTATTTAGTTTTCCTAGAGTCATGTTTTCTATTTTTCGAGCAAGGAGGGTGCAACTGCACCGTCTTGCACCTATCTCCCGGCGCCCATGATTGGAATTTTGTTCGAAAATAATTGAAAAGACTGACGTAGATAGCAAATGGCATGAAGGAATCGTGTTTTAAGATGAAGCGACATTTTATCGAACAGGAACTGTAAACAGGCATAATTGTCATTACTATAACACAAAAAATCCACATATCTTACAAGAAGAGAAATTAAAATCAACAGATATAACAGTTTGGGCTGCTGTTACCAAGGATGATGTTTTGTCGTATGACATATCCCGACAAACAATGACTGGAGAAAGGTATGCATCAGTTTTAAGCTATCACATAGTTCCTCATCTTTCTCAGCCTGAGATGAAAGACGTTTTTTTCCAACAAAATGGAGCTCCTCCGCATTATGCTAATGTGGCCAAAGCAGTTTTGGACCAAAATCTTCCTAACCGTTGCATAGGTCGTGGCAGCAGCTTCATGGACTGGCCCCCAAGGTCTCCAGACTTGACTGTTTGTGACTTTTTTCTGTGGGGCTTTTTGAAGGAGAAGGTTTATTGTCATAACATGGCGACAGACGATGAACTAATGAGGTTGATCGAAGAGGAACTGTTGTTGATACCTCGAGAGTTGTTCAGCAAAGCGTATGACTGTTTTCTATTTCGTTGTCATCAGTGCATTGCGATCGATGGACATCAGTTTGAATAAGGTTTATGGATCAAATAGATTTAATTTATTTATGAGTTACTTATATCTTTAATTCCCTAACGTTGTTTAGTGCTTAATAACATCGTTAAAATTCAATAATTATGTTGTAACACTTAAGCAAATAAAACTACTTTAACGAAAAGGTACTATTTCTTTGATATCCCGCCATTTTGTCCTAATGTGTCAGAATTAACTGATACTCAGGTGTATTTCTTTTACATAAGTGTATGTTAGGACTGTTGAGTTTCAGGTTTGTAGAGTGTTCGGTGCATCTAATATATTAATTCAAAAATAGGGACCTCTTCGTGGGACACCCGGTACAATAATAACATGACTGGGGTGTCGAAACACCCCAGTGTACCAGTTGAGGGTTAAACAATAAACGTTTTAGTTTATCGTGAAAATAATCTGATTAAGAACTCTTGGTAGACCATCTTCTAAATAATCATTTGGTAAAATAGTCGTTTTGATAAAGAAAAATAGATTTGGAAAAAATGATCCAATGCTTAGTGTCAAGCACGCTTTTAAAGTCTATTCAAACAGTTTCATTTATAGAACTTAAAACATAATATATTTTTTAGGACTGTAACACAAACTAAAAAATCGATTTTACCTAATTGGTGTACTATACAACACTTCTTTTTTTTAATAATTATAGGTGTATCACGCTATTCGACAGTAAACAATGGCTGCATTAGTGTTTGTATTGACAGCTGGGTTTCTCCTGACCAACTTTGATTACGTAGCATACAGACTAAACCTTATCATACCACTGCCGTATTGATTAAAACAAACAGCTGTACAGCAACGTGATCGTCCACAGCCATTGCTGTTCGTACATGTGGGCGATTATGCGTGACAACGGTCTAATACACATTGAACAATCCAAACAGTAAACGCGACTTAGTTTTTTCCCGCCATAAGCTTGCCCCTTTTCAGCCCTATAAATCCAATTAAATACCCAGGCTACGATGGCTGCCATTATGTTCATTGTGGGGTTATCTACGAAGGGTGTAAGAACAGCCACTTCACTTGTCGAGAGATCGATTCAGGAGTCCCCCTGTCTACATCTTGTTTATATACGCGCCTTTAATACTCCGCTGCAGTGGGGGAAACGGTCGAATTAAAACATTGTTAAAAAAGAATTCCGGAATAACAATTATAATTAATTTTTAGTGGAGAATGTTATCCTCCGCAAAGAACAAAGAAACAATTTATCGCGGTTATTCTACATCACAGATTGGCAATTATAGCTGGCTCGCTTTAACAAATATACAAAAACTAGGGGCTCTGCCCCTGGACGCTTCGCGTCCCAACCCCGCCTCGGCATTCGGCCTCAGATGGCTTCTTCGCTTCGCTCGCAGTTGGAACATTTGCTAAAGAATCTCGTTAATCTTTGGCTTGTTTGTACATAGGTGACCGAGCACAAAACAGCTGTTTTATTTGGCAGCTGACTCAAACTCATTAAACATTATCTCCATAAGATTAACATGGGAAATTTTAAGGATTGTTTGTCTGAGCTCCTTCTCGTGTTAATAGCGGCTAAAGGGATGATTGGATCTTGAATCTGACGGAAAATCACTCCTTTGAAATTTAATTTTCTACAACTTTTGTATTTAACATTTTTTGCTATCTCTTACCGTTTTCTTACTAAATGCGCTCAAAGTGGGAAAATGAAGAAATTGAAAAAATCTTTCCCGCCCAAAAGGTGCTTCCAAAATTAAAAAAGTTAAATTCTGGCAATTTTCCCCAAAGTTTCTCGTCGAGAGCTTTAATTCAAGTATAAGGTTGATGGGGCTCCGATTACGGAAAGTGCCTAATAATTAATGTCAGTGAATGAGTGAAATCGTCTTGCTTTAAGGACGTTGGGCGGAGCCTCCCTTCTCGGATGAATAGTGGCTAAATGGATGATTGGATCTTAAATCTGATGAAAAATCGTTGGTCTGAAATTAAATTTTCTACAACTTTTGTATTTAACATTTTTTGCTATCTCTTATCGTTTTCTTACAAAAGGCGCTCAAAGTGAAAAAATTAAAAAATTTAAAAAATCTAAAAATCTTTCCCGCCCAAAAGGTGCTTGCAAAATTAAAAAATGTTAACTTCTGGCAATTTTCTCAAAAGTTTCTCGTCGAGAGCTTTAATTCAAGTATAAGGTTGAGGGGAGTCCGATTACGGGAAGTGCCTAATAATTAATGTCAATGAATCAGTGTTACCGTCTAGGTTTATATAAGTAGATGTAGTACAAAATTAAATAGAACGTAGATTCGTCAGTTATTCTTTAAACGCGTAATCATTATCATTATCAATTCCTAATCGTTCGACATCATTATGTTACTGGATACAAACTGTCTATGAGAGATAAAATGTTATCTTTTCAGCTATTAGGCTAGTAACCTAAGCTATCTCTATCGTTCTTAACATTAATACAAAATCTCAAATCTGTATTAAGGGAGTTATTAATTCTAGAATTTCAATAATAACTGATTTTATTAATCCCATTTGATCTATAGTCATTCTTATCAAGGGGACAATTTCTAATATTTTGTTGGTTGAACAAATCATCCCTTGACAAACATTAGGCTAATGTGTTTTTTTTTAAGGTTAAATTTTGTTAGTTCATGTACCTGTTTCATACTGATTATATTTTCCCTAAGAATTATATTAATAAATTTAACGTTAACATTTTGAATAAGAAAATAATTAGGTTAGGTTAGGTTGGTTTAGAATAGGTTACGTTAGGTAAGGTTAAGTTATGTAGGCTAATTGGGTTTATGTTAGGTTTGGTTAGGCTATAGTAGGTTATGTTAGTTCAAACATTTTTAACTGGTTATGTACGTTTGGCATACTGATTATATTTGTCATACTTATTAATAAGAATGTATTATTTATTTTTCTGTAAATTTCTTAAATGTAACTATGTTTTTTTTTCAGAGGCTAGATTTTTTTAACCAAAAAGGTTAGGTCGAGTTATGTTAGGTTAAGTTAGATTATTCTATTTAAAATTACGTTAAGTTACGTGAAGTGCTTTTACTAAATTTGATCTATACAGCCATTTATATCAGGGGGTAATTTCGGGGTTCGTTGTGATACTAGTATTGTTTGAACATTTAGAACTCTATCGAACATTGACTTTAGATAAGTATGGACAGGCTTGATAAACACGACTCTGTAGGTTTAAAAAGGAGCGAAAATACCGCACAGCCCACCAGGTTAATGTTTAACGAGGGTGAGACCCTTGAGGAAACAAAATTTGGCAGGTGGGAAATGCGCACAACACCTAGAACCCTCGCCTCGGCAATGAATACATATTTCTCAAAAACTAATTTTCCTTAAATCAATTGTGTAATTCGGATTACCAACTATGGTGGAGTAAAGAAATTGGTTTTATAACAACAAAATATTGTGTTAGTTTTTAAAAAACGAATATTTTTGCACTAGTATATCAAAATATAATTATTTTGAATGTATTAATGAAAATAATGTTTTTTACCAAATCTACCTACGTAAAATAACGCTGCGTCTTATGTATCAGACTAAAGAATATTTCCTCAATTTTTTAGAACGAATATTAAAATTTACAAATAATTTAAAAGAAAGTTAGGCAATAGAAGAAGTCGGCGTAGAGATAGTTTAAATACGCCATTTAGCCATTTAAAATATTTATCAATTTAAAATACATAGCTCAGCTAATTGAAGATGTTCAGTGTTGGTGAATAATCAGCTGATATTAGTTACACCTATAATCATGACAACAATAACATAACCTAACCTAACCTAAACTAACATTGTGAACATATTAAGATATTGTTTTCATTCCGCTTTTTAGATGTATATTACGTTAGATTAACTAATTTAGTGACTGCAATAATAACCTTTATATGTAGGGCCTATTCATTGCCGAGGCGAGGGTTCTAGGTGTTGTGCGCATTTTTCTCCTGCCAAGTGCTGTTTCTCAAGGGTCTCATCCTCGTCAAACATCAACCTGGTGGGCTGTGCGGTATTTTCGCTAAATTCCAGTTGTGCGGATTTTTCGCTGTGCGGACACCTAGAAATTGTGTACAATTTACATAAAAATTAACTACCACCAAGATATTATAGACACAGGAATGAAATTTTGTAATTATGTTGTGATATGTACCTACTAATCACTTAAAGGGAACATTTTTAACATAAATAACTTGTTATCGAGGTTAACGATGCGGAAAACTGTTACTTTGTTTAATTGCTTTGTAACTTGACAACAGATAAACATTGTACCTTAATGATTAAGTAGAGAACGAAATGCCAATTCCAATTATTTAATTAAAATTCTTTAGACATGTGTCCTTCCGTAACGTTGAAAAGTAAAGGTTTCTTAATTATACCTTTATAAGTTTAGATCAGGTTGGATTAGGTTAAGTAGGTTTACTTTATGTTAGGTTATTCAAGGCAGCTATGTTGTGTAAGGTTAGGTTAGGCTAGTTTGGGTTAAAATAGGTTATTTTAGCTTAAATTATGTTGGTTCAACCGTAATTAATTGGTTATAAACCCTTATCCTACTGATTATACTTTCCATAAGAAGGGTATTATTAAGTTTAATGATGTTTTTTTTCATCCGAGAATGATAATTTAATGCCTGCCTAATTTACACAAAAAATGCAGCCTTTTATAGAGTTTTGTCAAAGTTTGATTAAAAATTTAGTATATATTTAAAATGTCTACTAGGTTGAAAGAAAGTTTGTACCGTAAAAAATATAAATACACCCAATTTACAATAAATTAATTTCTAAATGTTAAGATTTAATTGTATTTTTTTGGGATACATACGCAACAGTAGAGCCTACGACAAAGTTTAAAACCAACTGGTTTACGTCAAAATCTATCGTTTGAACTATACTGCTTTACTTCCAATCGATTGGTTTTATCAATACGCAGAAACTTCACTTTATCATTCTAACTGGAAACGAATTTAATTAAATTTTCAGCTTTGTGTTGCGATTCTCCAGTGCTGAACGCGTCGATTTATTTCGAAACTAGAAATAAAGTTGCCTACTTTGAGACATAACATCATGGAAACAAAATATAATTTGTAACATTTGTGCATTAAAACATTTGTGCAGAATAAAAAAGTATGTACTGATGGTATTTAATTATCTCTTGTTCGAAGCTTTTGTAGCCGTTTCGTTTAATACTCAACTACTGTACTTTAAAATAACATCAACTACTCCATTAGTTTTACCATATCGTTGTATATACTAAGTCTTAGTGTTATACAAAAATAAAAAATAGTGTGACCTGGTATTATTAATTTATTATTGGTTTAATGAAACAAACGTGCGGGGTAGATTCGTAGCTTCACAGAATTTGCTGCGCCACCTGCGACACTGAAACTGCGCGATGCCTTTGAGATTGCATTGGTTAAGGCGATCGAGCGTGACTAGAATATCGCTGGGCCCGCCTACACGTCAACGATATATCGTAACAATTTGACTTGCACAAACTATATCGTTACGATATATCGTACGTGTGGACTAGACATCGCTAAAACGTATTGTAGTTGGAGTGAGGTTGGACGGTTGATAAAAAATGTCATCAATCTGGCAACGATATCGGAAAGTTGTAGCGACAGGTTGGGACGAGAAGACGGCGGCTCAAACTTATCGCTCCAACTTAACCTAAAAACAGTGTTCCCACGTCAGTGTACGGTACATGGTAGTCTGAATCATGGCTGAATTTTTACGGAATCCATAGAATTATATAGAAGTTTTCCTTGCTTAGTACAAATCAAGTGCAAGGAGTATTCGGATATAAGTAAAAAGGATTCCATACATACATTATAGTTGATAATTATAAGGAAGTGGAACCTACAGCCGATAGGAAGAGTTGTTGAGATACCACAAAAGTATCTATTCCATGTCGATATCGCTTGAGTTACAGCACAAAACTGAGAATCAAGGGGAAAGTTGGTGTGAAAATCGTAACGTGTGGATATCGTTAAAATAATATATCGTTGACGTGTAGACGTTCCTTTACGGTCTTACTAATAGCGTTCTTATTTTTGATTCCCGCCATGTAAACACGACATTTGAATTTTCAAAAAACTCCAATGTATAATTAGTAGATAACAAAATCCTCCCTCCCGATGTTTTATTGTTATCAAGTGACTCGACTAAAAATCATGTTTTCGTCTGGTTTGCTATCAAATATCTTTAATAAAAATTTATAATTTTCCATTTTTGTCACCTACGAATTATAATTTAGATGTTCATGAATGATTCCCTGCAAATTACAAAACATTATCTTCAAAACTCGATGAAAGATAAGTTATATTGCTGTATGGGATTTTTCGTCCTGGTATTTTACACTCTTAAGGGTCGGCTCTAGCTGTCGGCCATGTTGGCTGACACTCCATAAGACCAATATTAAATTAAAATCCAAATTTTTCCTTTATTTTTGATCGGAAAATTATAAACGATATATCATTTTAAAGCTATGGTCAATATGCATGCAAATGGCTTTTTAAAAATTAAGAAAAATATGTTGTTTAATATTTATTAACAATTTAAAACATTGATTTTTCATATTTTTTTATGCTGTCACTATTAATTATAGCGAAAAACTACCAAGCCATTCACCTGTTGAATTTCGTTACCAAGATTTTGGTATTTTTCTAAAACGCTATTTGAACAATTGCGGGTTTTAAATGAATTTAGGCTGAGCAATGTCCGTGTAACCTACCGTCGCTATAGGGTGATTTTAAATATGTTTTACGTTGTAACTATTAATTATAGCGAAAAATTACCAAGCCATTCGGATGAAGAATTTTGTCCCCAAGAGTTTGGTATTTAAAAAAAAACGCTATTTGAATAATTGCGGGTTTTAAATGGATTTAGGATGAGCAATGTCCGCGTAACCTACCGCCGCTATAGGGAGTCGCAGGTTGCTTTCTGTTTTACTAGAGCCGACCCTTAAGTAGAAGAATTTACAAATATTTTAAATAAATTAAAGTAAATGTTAGTATTTAATTATAACAAATTTTATTTTGGGTACAATTTGTTTTGCAGGCAATAGATTAGATATTTAAAACAAAACAAACTATAAACTAATAAACTGTACCAGAAACTGGCACAAACTTTCTCACAAACATATTTAAATTATTAACACGTTCACCGCCAAGGACGCACATGTGAGCTTGACCTGAACACTATGAGAAGCGGCCAACACACAGTGCTTTGCACGCCAACACTCATATTGGGAGTGTTTTCAATACACAGAGCCTTGCGTGCTTCGCACGCCAACCCAAGTCTTGGGAGTATTTTCAATACAAAATGCATTGCGTGCTTCGCGCGCCAACCCCTGTATGTAACCTAAACTGTGACTTTATAATTGTATTAAAGTAGAGAGTGAGTAATAAATATTATTATTATTAGCCAAAGAGGAAACTATTCGATCGATTTCGAACAAATTTTTTCCAAACATGTCAATTAGGCCTATATAGACACACTTAAAAAGGTTTTGACAAATTTTGAAAAACAACCCTCATTTTGGCCAAAAAACCCCCGAAAATAACGTATTATTATTATTAGCTAAACGAGAATTTTTTTGAAAGATGCGGTTTTTTGCATATATGGTAGGGTACATTAAGGGCTACAAATAAGCCAAATTTTATCAAAATCGTTGGAGCGTTTTTTTTTTTATAAAAAAAATAATAACTGTTTTTTGGGGGTGTTTCGGCCAAAAAGAGGGTTGTTTTTCAAAAACGTTCAAAACCTTTTTTCGTGCATCTATACAGGCCTAATTGACATGTTTGGTGCCAATTTTTTCGAAATCGATCGGATAGTTTTCTCTCTAGCTTTGTATACATACAGACATACAGACAGACATTTTGTAAAAACCACTTTTCTTGACTCAGTGGGTCCCAAAATGGATATTTCCACAAAATTTCAACATCGACTTTTTTTGCGATCACTATACTTAATCTTTATATAGTGAGAAAGTAAATTGAGTACTATTTTACACAATTACCGGATAAATGTAACAATAACATTCATCTTCTTTAACTCAACGTTTTTTATTTAATTTTTGAATGATACGTTTATATATTTAACGGTCGCGTTATGCTCAGAATCTTATCCTAACTTGCTTCTCTACTTCTTTTGCAGCTTTCCATATCAAAAACTTTATTATTCCCGTTTTAAATGTTAAAGACATTACCAATTTGCAAAAAATAAATCAAAAATAAAGCAATCAAAGTCCCAAACAAAATATTATGAAGATATGCTAACTTTTACGTCCGTAAGTTTGTATCGTATCAACAATCCAGGTCAAATTCAAATTCATTCGCTTCATAAGCTCTTATTTTCGATACTCCAACTAATACGAAAACATTTTCAATGTTAAGCACAAAAGTACTCCTACCTTTTCGCTTCGTTTAAATCTCCCACTTCACAAGAATCCAACATTGGATTCTCTTCCAAAGTTAAATCTACGTATCGAAGTTCTCCCTTTTCAAATAATTTAAATCTCTTATTTTCCTAGACTTAAATTAATATCATTTTAAAGATTAAACAAAACATTAATTAATCTCTTAAATAAACTCTTCCTTAATTGCCTATACCCCTAATTAGTACTTGAAAACACATTCAGGGTTACGCGCAAAAGCGGTGGTTTTTTCCGCTGTTCAAATGTTTAAGGTCAGGAGGTACAAGTTTCAACGAGGGAATTAGGTGCAGCGAGTGTACAATTTTCTCCCGGTAGAAAATAACCGTTTGTAAATCCAATTACGCCGGTAAAAAGTAGACATCATTTGATGTAAATTAAAACTAAAATCGTCGCAAAAGACCTTATCTTGAACGCAAATTACCAAGCTACTGAATCATACTTTCATGGTTAACCACAAGATAGTTCTTTCTTTTCCCACCATTTAAATCACTTGCATTTGCGAAATACCCGTTAAACCTTTGTAAAAGTGAAGTTGAGTTAAAGTCGAACATGTTTTAAAAAGCAAACCTTCCCACAAATTAAAATAAACGGTTCCAGAAACTGGCACATACTTTCTCACAAACATGATATATTTAAATTATTAAACAGATTCACAGTGACTTCATAACTGTAGGTGGGGTAGGAGGGATGATATTAAAGTAGAGCTTAACTAATAAATATTATTAGAGAGAAAACTATTCGATCGGTTTCGAACAAATTTGCACCAAACACGTCAATTGGGCATGTATAGATACAAGGAAAAACGTTTTGAAAAACAACCCTCTTTTTGGCCAAAAAACTAAAAAAAAACAGTTATTATTATTATTAGCTAAACGAGAATTTTTAGGGAGATGCGGGGTTTTGCATATGGTAGGGTACATTAAGTAAAGTACATCAATTATAGGTTTCTCACCTTATTTTTAAACAAGAAATTACACTGACAAATGATTTGAATTAATGATAGTTATTGAAATGATCTAATACCTGAAATTAAGCTGACAAATTATTCCCGTTATTTATGGTCCATCAGGTGCTCTTAAAACATTAAAAGTACTTTAACAAATTATTTAAATTAGTTAGGTTGTTGACACTCTCTTATCATATTGAATAACCCATTTTATATACATTTATACAAACACATAATATTTCTACCTTAAACTCTGAGCACTAATTCCACCTTTTCAACACCTTGATTCTAACTCTTTCAAGGAACGATTGAACCCGCTCATGTATATAAATATATGTAATCCATTACTTATGAATTTGAGTGTTAAGTCATTAATTAACTCAGAATGGTCTACTTATTAATTAATTATTCTATAATATTTAATTGTTTGACATATGATTCAATGTTAGTTCTAAACTTTGAAATCTGTCATACAAATATTTAGTTAAATTTAAATTACTCACATATTAATCTCCTTCATTTACACAACACCACTCTCTACAAGATTTTAAATAATAATTACACCCACGCACTCGCACACACTATTTACCGAATTTCTGTTGACGAATTACTTCCGAACTTTACTTTCACTACCGATTTGGTTTTTGTATGCTATTTTTTTCTATTGTTGAATTGATGTATTGACACCTTGAAGAACAGTTATTTAAAAAAGGGCTACAAATAAGCCAAATTTTATCAAAATCGTTAGAGCCGTTTTTTTATAAAAAAATAATAACAGATTTTTTGGGGTTTTTGCCCAAAAAGGGGGTTGTTTTTCAAAAACTTGTTCGTGCATCTATACAGGCCTAATTTACACGTTTGGTGCAATTTTGTTCGAAATCGATCGAATAGTTTTCTCTCTAGCTTAGTATACATACAGACATACAGACAGACATTTTGTAAAAAACAACTTTTTCGATAATTAAAAACAAATTTTTTGGACTCAGTGGGTCCCAAAACGGATATTTTTCCACAAAAATCTCAACATCGAGATTTTTTGCGATCACTATAGTCTACTTTATACTATAGTATAGTGAGAAAGTAAAATATAAATTGTGAGCTTAATACCAGACGGGAGAAGTGTAAAATTTTTAACCCAACTTAGGAAAGGAGGAAGAACAATGTCCATTTCAGGCGTATTACCAATTAAACTACACATTGTGTTAACATTAACGGGTTAAGTTTATGACGTAGGACAATCTGTTACACTTACATACTCACCCCAAATATACTAGTAGTTCTGTGAACTGTAGACCAAGCTCGTTGAAATAACAAATGTGGTTTTGAGCTTAATAATGTGCCAGTAAGGAAGTAAACAGAAGGCTTAGATGGTGAAACATTATTTTGCAAATCCCGCGATTCCGTGGTTTCTGGTTATCGTTTTTTTTCTTTTCTTGTGCTTTAACTGCTAAATATTTTCTTTTAGGGGGCGTTGCGTTTTATTTAGGTTAATAATGCGTAAGGTAGCTACAAATATCGCGTTATTGAGGGAAAACATAGAATTAAATATTTCCATACTTAAATAAGTAAAACTTAACAATATATTTACAGTTCCATATCATATTCCAATATTAGAAATAACAACAACAAAAAACAAACGATGTTAAAGCGCCGTGATAGTGATCTCAACCCATGTACCAACACTTCCCTACATGACGCATGACGCTGTCCAACGGTCATTTTTTGTATGTCCTTTATCGCCGCGCGGTTTCTTTTGTTTCATCTCATTTTGTAATTCAAGTAAAGCTAAGTCAAATACTTTTATAAAATAATAATTTACAAGCATACAGTTCAAATCTTTGATTTATCCTCTACACTTTCTAATAATAATATGTCATTTTGGGCAAAGGATATATTCCTAAATTGCTATTCAAAACAGGCCTAGTTTTGTTAGCAGTCTTGTAGTAGGAACATAAAAACTGGTGTATCCAAAATAAGAAATTTGAAATTGATAATATTTTATACGGTTCTGTTTAGAACTAAATTACAAAACCTTTTTACATTTATGACAAACATTACAACAATTTTTTACTACTTTTTATGTAGGCCTAAAGTTGAACTTTTTCTTTTCGTTACTGAACATACTTGTTTCTTGAGCTAATAATTTTGTTAATTTTACTTCAATTATTTTTTTACTGGCATATATGAATTCTTTGAACCTTTATCTACAAAAATGCTAAGGAACACTTTTGAATTGGTTTAGAATAAACGCATAAAAACATGGTTGAAATACAAAAACTTGGACGATTTTTAACAAATTTGAAGTTTACGGCCATTTTGTGAGCTTACCGTTAGAGATACGGAAAAAAATCAAGAATAAAATTTTGTTGAAAATCTAATTTGCTACTCGCAAAATGTAATTAGTTTAAATTCGACTTACGGTTAAGTCACAAACTGGCTTTGGAAAAAAGCTTACACTGAGAGAAACGGTCCGGCCGCCATTGTTATTTTGTTTAAGGGGTTAAAAATGAAAAGTGAAAAAAACCCGTATATATACATGGCTTGGCCTAGGAATAAGGAACACTCATGCAATAAACGGTACCAGGAACTGGCACATACTTTCTCACAAATACATTTAAATTACTAAACAGATTCACTGTGACTTGTAGGGTGGTGTAGGAGAGTTTTTTTATTAAAGTTGGAGATTAACTACTGTAATAAATATTATTATTATTATTATTATCTAGAGAGAAAACTATTCGATCGATTTCGAAAAAATTTGCACCAAACACGTCAATTAGGTCTTCATAGATGCACGTAAAATGGTTTTGAAATTTTTTTTAAAACAACCCGCTTTATGGCCAAAAAAACCCCAAAAAACAGTTATTATTATTAGCTGAACGAGAATATTTAGAAAGATGCGGGTTTCTGTATATGGTAGGGCACATTAAAGGCTACAAATAAGCCAAATTTTATCAAAATCGTTAGAGCCGTTTTTTTATAAAAAAATAATAACTGATTTTTTGGGGGTTTTTTGGCCAAAAAAGGGGTTGTTTTTCAAAATTGTTCAAAACCCTTTTTCGTGCATCTATACAGGCGTACTGGACATGTCTGGTGCAAATTTGGTTGAAATCGATCAAATAGTTTTCTCTCTAGCTTTGTATAATTTTATTAAAGTAGGCGATTAACTAATAAATATTATTATTATTAGCTAGAGAGAAAACTATTCTATCGATTTCGAACAAATTTGCACCAAACACGACAATTAGGTCTTTATAGATGCACGTAAAAAAGTTTTGAAAAATTTTGAAAAAAAACCCCCTTTATGGCCAAAAAACCCCCCAAAATCAGTTATTATTATTATTATTAGCTAAACGAGAATTTTTAGAAAGAGGCGGGTTTTTGTATATGGTAGGGCACATTAAAGGCTACAAATAAGCCAAATTTTATCAAAATCGTTAGAGCCGTTTTTTTATAAAAAAATAATAACTGATTTTTTGGGGGTTTTTTGGTCAAAAAGGGGGTTGTTTTTCTAAATTGTTCAAAACCCTTTTTCGTGCATCTATACAGGCGTACTGGACATGTCTGGTGCAAATTTGGTTGAAATCGATCGAATAGTTTTCTCTCTAGCTTTGTATACATACAGACATACAGACATACAGACATACAGACATACATACAGACATACAGACAGACATTTTGTAAAAACTACTTTTTTGGACTCAGGGGGTCCCAAAACGGATATTTCCACAAAAATCTCAACTTCGATTTTTTTTTGCGATCACTATACTTTCTCTATACTATAGTATAGTGAGAAAGTAAAAAATCATCAATATCGGTCAAGGCGTTTGGCCGTAATGGTGAGACAGACACACAGACATACAGACACACAGACGAATGCCGAACGGTCGAGTTAAAACGGAGACCTCACTTCGCTCGGTCAACTAAACTAGCAATGCGTTCGTGGCCTAACCGGTTAAGGCGCTAGTCAATGGTGATGGACTCTGCTGGTTCAAATCTCAGCAAGACCAAAACTTTTTCAAAGTGACAGAATAGAGCGTTTTAGAAACTGCGTGACGGAATAAAGCGTTTCAGATACTGCTTGACGTAATAGAAAGTTTCAGAAAATGCGTGACGGAATAGGGCGTTTCAGAAAATGCGTGATGGAATAGAAAGTTTCAGAAAATGTGTGACGGAATAGAAAGTTTCAGAAAATGCGTGACGGAATAGAAAGTTTCAGAAACTGCGTGACGGAATAGAAAGTTTCAGAAAATGCGTGACGATAAAATCTGATTCACCCGCCAAAAAAACATACCGCCGAGGTGAGCCTATAGAATAAGCCTTTGACGTAGGACAATCTGTTACACTTAAAAGCTACAAACATAACCCTCATAGGTTGTACCACGCTTATATCAATATACAGGGTGTTACAAAAATGTGTGATGTGCTATACAGAACCTGATTCTACATGCAAAAATAAGTCGAAAATGTAGTATAACATTTTTTCGATTTCGGCTTAGTTTAGCCGTAATCCGCCATTTTGTTTTTTTTAAAAAACTCACTGTAACTCTGGAAACAGATAAGATATCGAGTTCAAATTTGGAATAAGCATTTTATATGTTACGATTAAGAAGTATACCAAACACAAAGAATTTATTTTTATAATTTCCAAAATGGAGGCCGTTACAAATTTTTAACGTGGAATATCTTGAAAACCGTTAACTTTACAAAAAATGTACAAGAGACAAAATATTTTCCTTTTTTAACGACAGACAAAATGCTTTTTTTGTAGTTTCAGTAGGTCAAAGGATAACCGAGTTATCGACAAAAAACATCATTTCTTGGTAATTGTCTAAAAGCGAATTACGGCTTAACTAAGCCGAAATCGAAAAAGTGTTATAGGCCTACTACATTTTCGACTTATTTTTGCATGTAGAATCTGATAGCTCGCTAGAAAAATAACTACACAAATTGTTCAATTTAAAAAAATTGTGGTTTTAGGCTAATTTTGGTTGTTGTAGACAATTACGAAGAAATTAATTTTTTTTGTCGATAACTCGGTTATCCTTTGACCTACTGAAAATACAAAAAAAGCATTGTGTCTGTCGTTAAAAAAGGAAAATATTTTGTCTCTTGTACATTTTTTGTAAAGTTAACGGTTTTCAAGATATTCCACGTTAAAAATTTGTAACGGCCGCCATTTTGAAAATTATAAAAATAAATTCTTTGTGTTTGGTATACTTGTTAATCGTAACATATAAAATGCTTATTCCAAATTTGAACTCGATATCTTATCTATTTCCAGAGTTACAGTGAGTTTTTGTAAAAAAACAAAATGGCGGATTACGGCTAAACTAAGCCGAAATCGAAAAAATGTTATACTACATTTTCGACTTATTTTTGCATGTAGAATCAGGTCCTGTACAGCCCATCACACATTTTTGTAACACCCTGTATATGAGCAAAATATGTAATGTAAGTTGGTTTGACAGTGTATGCCATTATAACTCCGCAACCTACCCCTGCCCTCTATATACCCAACTCAAATATATTAAGTGCGCCGAGGTGCATCTAGAGAGAAAAAACGAAAACCCATTTTTTAGTAGTTACCATTACAAAATTGAAAATGTATTTAGATGTTATATCTCAAACTTCAGTACATTATTCTTTGTTTTCATTTGATGACTTAAAAAGGACAGTTATAGTTTAAAAATATAAACGGCTGGAAACGGCAGTACTTTGGAAAAGGTTAATTTTATCATTATCGTTTCGTAAGCAAATAAAGTGATAAATCACTTTAAAAAACATCCAAGATTTGTGTCACAAGATCATTCGAAATACTAAGAAAGATTTTTCGAGGAAGATTTAGCCTTGTCAGTTATTCTAGAATTACACTTTTGTGACGTTTGGCTCATTTCAAAAGTCAAGGTTTAATTTCGTCGTTGACAAAACAAAAAATTAAGAATCTGTAGGAATATGATACTTGGGTTAAGTAATTCAGATGAAAAAAAACAGGTTCTTGGTCTCTTGTTTTCACACGGCTAACAACACGCACCAGCGAAAATAATATGTTGGTTAACAACAACAAATAACATCTGAAGCTATTTTTCTTCGCTTGCTGGTGTGTTTCTGAAAATGTTACTGTTTTTAAACATTTTGTTGTTCACCTTTCTGCAGCAAATAAACAAAAATTCATTAAAAAGAACACAGTGTCCTTAAAAATGAAATAAATCAATGTTTAATCAAAAATTTTTATTCTTATATCCATAAAATATATTTTTAAATAAATGAAGTTTAGTAAGTCTACATAAATACTTTTGCAAAAACCTGTATCCCATATACAAAACGTGTTTACACAATCTATAGTGTAAACGCCAATTCATTTATAAATTATTTGCCTAGTAAACTACCCCTAATAATATAATTTATACATATAATAAAATCGTGTCTGTCAGTCTGTCTGTTTGTGACATACTAACTGTTTTCAGCTCGCAGAGTTATTTCAAATTTCCACTGATCCGATTCTGTAGGTTGCATGGTTTAGGAGTCAACACATTAAGTGTGCGTTTTTCTTAAACATTTTGGTTTGCCGACTCTTAAACACCTGTAGCTTTTCAGCGATAGGTTTTAGGGGAAATAAGAGACGACCTTGGTGATTGAAAATTTAATTCTGTACAACTTTCATATTTTACATTTTTTTTAAGAAGTCAAAAATACAAAATTGTTGGATTTTAAGGTATTTTTGGCCGTAACTTTTTAAACGTGTTATTTGTTCTTAAATTTACTAATATCGTTGAATTAACAATGTCTGAATTTGATACGTCAATAATCAACCAGGATTTGTTATTGCATGAGGACAAAGTCACGGGTACATCTATACAACATACATTCTTAAACAAAGTGTACCTAAACTGACAGACACTAACTAGGGGAAAGCCAGTGCAGAGGATTGCCGACTGAATTAAGTACAGGGTGGTTATAAATGATTGGACAAATTTTAAGATTAAATAAATAAATTACCAAGCAACGTAAAAATATGGGAATTGTTGTATTAAAAAGCAAGTTTAAAACAGTTTTATCTACTAACTGAAAAATAATAATTACAAAAATTTCAGTAGCTAAATTTAATGGATATAAAAAGTCAGTAAAATCTCAGCTAAACTGTGAATGTAAGGTGTTTTCTTCTTAACGACTCGTGCTGTGGCATAGTCAGCTGGTCAACAATGTATGTTCACCAGCTGTTAATTGCAGTTGACTAAACAAACAGTAAACTGACCTTAGTATCAAAATGGCTAGTGTGCAGGAAAAATCGAAGTGTGTTCTTTCGTTTCACGAAAGGAGATCTTTAATAATTGTTCGAAGAAGGTTTCGTTTAGAGTATGACCGCAATCCCCCACGTAGCAATTCTATAAAAAGTAGGTAGGCTATAGGCCAACTAGAAAATGTGCTGGTAAACCTTCAATTTCTGAAGCTGTTGTTGGCAAAGTAAGAGAATTGTTTACGAGGAGGCCTGGTAAGTCCACTCGGCGTGCAAGTTTGGAATTAGGATTACAACGATCAACTGTCTTGAAAATGTTGCATCACCTTAAGCTCCATGCGTAAAAAATGCAATTACTACATGAAAGTAAGCCTAACTATGAACCACGACGTTACGATTTTGCTGTCAGCATATTTCTTAACGATGATCAAACAAGAAACAACAAAGAAAGCAATTTCTTAAAAAAGGTTATTTTTTTCTGATGAAGCAATCTTCCATGCCCCTTAATCGACATAACTGAAAGATTTAGGGTACTGTAAATCTTCATAATGTTCGAGAACAAAAAACAGACAGTCCTAAAATAAACGTTAGGTGTGCGTAGGACCCTTTTTTTAGCTGAACCGACCGTCACTAACTCGACATGCTCGAACTGTATGCAATACCGCAAATTGAGCATAGACAACCGAATGTTTACTGGCAGCAAGATGGTGCTCCTCCGCACTGGGGTAAGACAGTTCGCGATCATCTAATGACGCATTTTCCGATAGTTGGATTGGACGAGATTGTCCAATTCCTTGGCCGCCAAGTTCCCCCCATAGACTTTCTTTCTTTGGACTAACGTCAAGGACAGAGTGTTCGCAAAAAAGATTCAAGACATTGAGGAACTTAAGGGTCTGCTGTAGTGGCGGCCATCTTGGATTTTTATCCCATAACAGCAGTGTTAAATTTCAAACCATTTATTTCGTTTACTTTTTATCATAAAATTGTTTGCAAGGTCTCGTTTTAAGCACAGTCACAGTACGCATCCGTCTTGCAATTTACATTTTTTTAAATGCTTTTGATTTGTTATGTAATTGACATTTTGTAAGTACAAAGTTTGAATTGTTTTCCTAACACAATAAAAAATTAATAATGAAAAATAATTTGCAAGCCGGATCCGACGTTTTATAAAGAATATTCAGTTTTTTTTTTCAACACTCAATTACAAAAGATGGACTTATGAAATTGTTTGAAATGAGGCAATGTCAAAGCGTTCAGCTGCAAGAAATTGCACTGTTTAGATAGGGATACAGTGAGAAGCGGTTGCTTTTCCGGTTGCTTTCTCGTTTACTGGAGCAGACCATGTTGGCTGACACTCCATAAGACCAATGTTAAATTAAAATAAAAATTTTTCCTTTATTTTTGATCGGAAAATTATAAACGATATGTCATTTTAAAGCTATGGTCAATACGCATGCAAATGGCTTTTTAAAAATTAAGAAAAATATTTTGTTTAATATTTATTAACAATTTAAAACATTGATTTTTAATATTTTTTTATGTTGTCACTATTAATTATAGCGAAAAACTACCAAGCCATTCGCCTGAAGAATTTCGTCCCCAAGATTTTGGTATTTTTTAAAAAACGCTATTTGAACAATTGCGGGTTTTAAATGGATTTAGGCTGAGCAATGTCCGTGTAACCTACCGCCGCTATAGGATGATTTTAAATATTTTTTACGTTGTAACTATTAATTATAGCGAAAAATTACCAAGCCATTCGGATGAAGAATTTTGTCCCCAAGAGTTTGGTATTTTTTTAAAAACGCTATTTGAATAATTGTGGGTTTTAAATGGATTTAGGATGAGCAATGTCCGCGTAACCTACCGCCGCTATAGAGAGTCGCAGGTTGCTTTCTGTTTTACTAGAGCCGACCCTTAAGAGAAGAGTACGAGAGGTTATTGGAAGCGTAACTCCTGCAATTCTCAGAAACACATGGCGTGAGGTTGAATTCAATTCAGACTACAAACTTTACGCGCAAACCACGGAGAGCACGTGGAAATGTTTTAGTTTCCTTGTAGAAAGAATGAGTAACAGTAACTTTTGTACTTTGTTGCAATAAAAATATTTTAAATTTGCTATTTAATAAAACGAACCATGTTTTTACGAAGCTTGGTTATTTATTTAGTTCATCTTGAAATATATCCAATAATTTATAACCACCCTGTATATCAGAATTAGAAAGGACTTGCGGCATTACTTATAATAAACATATTTAATACAACTTTAATACACATTTTCTACAAACACGTTTATTTCTTAACTAGCTGACCCGTACGGCGTTGCCCGTGGTGGTTGGTATTTCAGTCTTTTTAACGTAATTGTATTCTTTTTAAGTGTTCAGTCAGTGAGTGGTATTTGACTTTTATATATATATAGATCTTAAATAATAAAAGCACATTGTCATAATAATAAAAGATCTGAAATTATGATTATAGTAACTTTGATCCCCCCAAACCCCTCCTAAAATTTCGAAATTTTTCATACCCTTTCTTAGTGAGCACCTATGGCCCTAGAGGAAGCTACATACCAAATTTCATTCCAATCCGTTCGGTAGTTTTGAAGAAATCGTGATTTAATAACATTGATCCCCAAACCCCCCTAAAATTTCGAATTTTTTCAAACCCTTTCTTAGTAAGCACCTATGGCCCTAGAGGAAGCTACATACCAAATTTCATTCCAATCCATTCGGTGGTTTTGAAGAAATCGTGATTTAACAACTTTGGTCCCCCCAAAACCCCCTTAAAATTTCGAATTTTTTTAAACCCTTTCTTAGCGAGCGCCTATGGCACTAGAGGAAGCTATATACCAAATTTAATTCCAGTCTGTTCGGTAATTTTGGAGAAATCGTGATTTAGTAATTTTTACCCCTCCAAACCCCCTAAAATTTCCAATTTTTTCAAACCCTTTCTTATTGAGCACCTATGGCCCTAGAGGAAGCGACATACCAAATTTCATTCCAATCCGTTCTGTAGTTTTGAAGAAATCGTGATTTAATAACTTTGATCCCCCCAAAACCCTACTAAAATTTCGAATTTTTTCAAACTCTTTCTTAGTGAGCACCTATGTCCCTAGAGGAAGCTGCATACCAAATTTCATTCCAATCCATTCGGTAGTTTTG
>JAGFPH010000594.1:228052-261799 GCA_018207615.1 Philaenus spumarius
GGGGGTAGTATTCCGCATCTAAGAATTATTCGTTGGATTGAAGATTACAAAACGCATCGAAACTTGAGTGGAAAACTGACCCCCCGATCTCTGACGTCAAAATGACGTAGGAACCTGCTTTTGGGGGTAGTTTTCCAGGGGGTAGTATTCCGGCGACCCGTTTCTTGTTCAGGTTTATGTAATCCGGGGAAGTAGTGTCCCACAAAGATGGCTGATCTAGGAACGAATCTATATGTATTATGGAATCATTATCCCAGTCTCTGTCATTTAGTAGCCCTTCCGTTATAAAAATTCAAGCAATGCAAACAAACAGGTGCACACAACTTTTCGGCCGGCTCTCAACTGACTGACTACATGTAGCATACACTAGAAACAAAAATCGCGTATAACATTTTCTATATGTAGCAAATGTTACATATAGCATAAATTCCCTTAGATGTTATCGATTCCGAATAGATAGCATAATTTTTGCTATCTATAGCCAAAAAAGCTACAAGTAGCGTCGAAAATTGGTATATGTAGCATTTCTCCGTTTTGAGGCTAAATATAGTATTTGTTATATATATTTTGCTATATAGCAGGTTTTGCTAAACGCGTCTTGATGGTGTATGTCATATTATATGGTATCAGTTTACCTGAGATTTTCTACAGATTAATTTGGCATGTGGTTTATTTTATTATAACGTTTAATAGACACGTAACAAATTAATAAATTATGAAGACATTTTGTAATGACGTAGTTTTTCATCCGTCTTGAGCTAAGAGCACCACTAGTGCTTTGTCGGGATAAATTCTCTTTGTAAAGAAGTTACTTACACCATAGATCATGAATAATAAATAGATCATGCATGCATACGGGGGCTGTGTGCCGAAAAAAAGGTTGTCGCGAAAATAGTGCATGATCGCGCCGCGAGGTAGTGCTAGGGGGAAATCATTGGTAGCATTGGTGTTTCACACAGCTTCCGTCGTTTCCCCAATAGATAGCGCCACTATCGTAGAATTTTCAGTGGAACGAAATATTGCATTTAATCGGAGTTCTATTAGGTTATCCAAATACAATGCTTACACCACTGCATAGGACCCTCTTTCTCTAACCAAATATTTTTTGTTTGACTCTGTCTTCACGGGAATACATAAACTAACGCATAAATTTTGATACAGGTTTTCATTGTGCAGTTAGTTATATTTTTATTACAGCACGTGCATCACTAATGATGGTGACAGTTTTGATGAAAAGCTTTTATTTTCAGAAAATGCACGTATTTGTGAGAATTTGTCTTCTAGTTCTATTCTATTAAATCTCACAAGACTAGCTCAATATTTGCGCATTTGTATGTAAATGTTTGTTCAACTGATAACTATGCATGTTATACTGCCTTTGCAAACTTCCACGAATAATAAACCTCTTGCCCTGGTTTCCTTTAACTTGATACTTATACGAGAGACAAATTAAATCGTGCTCGACACAAAGGTTTGAATCAAACAAGTTCAAACGACCTCATCTTCTATCACTTTTGAAATTCTATCGGCGTTTCAAAGTTGTTATGACACCTTGAACAAACTCTACGATCTACAAGAAAGCTGCAAAATGTTGGCATTTAAAATGATTGAGTTTCTACTTATACAGCTTAACACGTCCTTTGTACCTTCACTGATAATGTTTATAGTATTTGGAGAGAAGAACGCTGTCGTGTTGCGAAATATAACCCAGAATATTAAAACTCGCTTCGCTCACCAACCCCGGCGAAGCCAACGCAAACAGATTATTGTACAATCTGATATTTTCACGGAAATAACGATAGTGTAAGACAAAAATCAAAATAGACACATCAAACCAAAATAATTCGAATTGAGGCAAGCGTTGTAATTTCTCATTTAATATTTAAATAATCAACTTTCAGTAAGCCTTTTGATTTTACCAAATCTAAAAAAAAAATTGTTAATTGTGAAGAATTCTAAATACCTGATTCTAAGTTTGCCAAATTTTTTGCAAATAAACGTGTTTAGTTTTTTTAGTAAACACTTTTCGTTGATTCGTGTTTGAGTCTGCTTTTAGTTTGTTAATGTAACCTTGTTGTTCTAAATTTGCTAAGTTGGTTCCTATGGTAATGAATGTAAACAAACATGTGTCGCTAGGCTTTTGATCCAAACAGCTGTTCTATCCTAATTTTCACTATTTTTACGCTTTAAAATACAAATGTAGCGTTTATAGCGAAATAATCCTTTCTTAGTGTGCGTTTATTACCCCATAAGAATATAACTTTAAATTTTCGCATTTGTATCTTGTGTTTTTGCTCAACGTTGATTCCATGTCAGTCAATCAGTCAGTAATTCAGTCAGTCAGTCAGTAATTCAGTCAGTCAGTAAGTCAGTCAGTCAGTAAGTCAGTCAGTCAGTCAGTAATTCAGTCAGTCAGTCAGTAATTCAGTCAGTTATTCAGTCAGTCAGTCAGTAATTCAGTCAGTAATTCAGTCAGTCAGTCAGTAATTCAGTCAGTCAGTAATTCAGTCAGTCAGTCAGTAATTCAGTCAGTCAGTCAGTCAGTAATTCAGTCAGTCAGTCAGTAATTCAGTCAGTCAGTCAGTAAGTCAGTCAGTTATTCAGTCAGTCAGTCAGTCAGTAATTCAGTCAGTCAGTCAGTCAGTCAGTAAGTCAGTCAGTCAGTAATTCAGTCAGTCAGTCAGTCAGTAATTCAGTCAGTTATTCAGTCAGTCAGTCAGTCAGTAATTCAGTCTATCAGTCTTTAATTCAGTCAGTCAGTCAGTAATTCAGTCAGTCAGTGAGTAATTCTGTCAATCAGTCAGTAATTCAGTCAGTCAGTAATTCAGTCAGTCAGTGAGTAATTCTGTCAATCAGTCAGTAATTCAGTAAGTCAGTCAGTAATTCAGTCAGTCAGTAAGTCGGTCAGTAATTCAGTAAGTCAGTCAGTCAGTAAGTCAGTCAGTAATTCAGTAAGTCAGTCAGTAATTCAGTCAGCCAACAAAACATCTCTGTAGAGTATCTTAAATGTGTGACTGTAAGAAATAAATACGAAAATCTAGAGGTAAAGAGATAATGTCATTGAGCGTAAAGAAGCAAAATATTGCGCGGAAAGTTGAAATGTATGGTAAATCTTCAATTTTGATATTTCTTTTCAATAGAATAATTTCTTGAGCCGAAATTTGAAGGCGTTCCTATTTTGTACACGGTCGAAACCCGGTTGGTGTGCAGCTAACGCTGAATACACGATATGAAAAGGTTCAGCCGATTACAGACTGCATCCAGTTTAAATATTGATAATGAAAGTAATTATTCTTGTGTAAAGTGTCTTGTACATTAGCCTTTAAAAATGTCAATTGAAAGAGAAGAGATACGGCAACAAGAGTGCGGTTTGTAAAGAGCTGAGATAACATTCAGATAAACATTATCAGTAAATTGCAAACTAGACGTGTTATGTGAAGTGATAGCCTAGGGTTCGGTTACTGCCTACATGAAGTCTAGCTTGAAACATGCTTTAAGTCGTGAAGGAGTTTCTATAAGTGTAATTTTTAACTTCAAAACATTTTCAGTTGTAGCATTGGCTTACCGTTTACGGGTCATTTAAAATTATAATGTTATTTGTCCGTCTGTCTTTGCATCAGTATAATTGCCCTTTTCCGAAGTTGTTCATAACATTCCCGCATATAATTACACCACACGTCTAATGTAATTATAGACTTTTGCAAAATGAACAATTTCAAGACACTCTCATCAACACAAATTTTCTATTTTATCCTAATAGTTTAAATAGGTATTCAAAGTGAAAAACAACAATTAATATTTGACAGTTTGAAGTACTTTACTCAATATTTCTAACTATTTGGGACCCTAACTACATGAGCACTATTTTGTTTCAGTAAATATGAAACAGCTCCAGAATCCTATCTGGTGCGAATCTGACACGCACTTGGTTTTTGGTTTTTTTTTAACGGGAAATCATTTCCAAATATAACGTTCAGTTGATCTCGGGGACCGTACGTCATTACAATGTTCAGGCCTATGTGGTTTATCGATACAACCGCCCACAGTGTTTAGTTCTGCAGTCAACTTTACGACTGTGTAATGTCACTTTACAGTAAACATTAGTACATAATGTACACAACCACGCTTATCTAACATCAGTCATAAAACACATTACACGGAACGGTATACTTACACGATATCGCAATTTGTAAATGCTCTTAGCGGGACATTTTGCGAACACATCAGCTGTTTCCCAGGCCGTTCTGAACAGCTGATCAAGTCGGTGGCGATGCCTCATTGAGTTTATCACGTGTTACGCGGCAGGTGAAGCAAGAATTGCAGGTACATTACTGCAATGTATGTTGTTATTTATGAGATAGCTTTATTCTTCTATACGTTTAATACGTTTTGACTTAGGAAACAGACATTTACGTAAGTTATTTCCAACAGTGGAAACGAAAAAGGCTGCAGGCAGTTTAAATTAATTACGGTGGTATTAAAAAGAACGAAATTTTAGGCTGTGCAGCTATGATCCACAATAATTCACGCTTTCCAAATGAAGTTTTAAGGAATATTTTCGATGCCCCATCGTATTACCGGAATGACGACTTACATTCAGATTTACAAATCCCAAAAATAGAAAAGAGATTGCCAGCGAAGGATGAAGGAAGACTTCAGCGGAAGATGAAACGTCAACCAGCACGTGCTTCGGTTTTTGTACAACACTAACTCAGAAAGAAGGCTTCAACGAAAAAAACTTTTTGGATTGGTGTATTGTTGAAGTGTTAATTTTAAGTCACATTTTTCAGCACATAGCTTGGTGTTTTAAGTTTTTAGGGTGAGCATTAGGCCTACCAGTAGCGGAGCCAAACTTGAAAAGGCTAGCCTATGATGTCACATTGGTTAAGCGCTCGAGTGAGACTAGAATATCGCTTGTATACACTTTCGTTTTTACTAATGCCTTGCTTATTTTTAGTTGACGCCATGTGCGTACGACATTAAAATTTGTAGAAAGCCAGAATGTATAGTTAGTAGATAACAAAATTCGCACCGATGTTTTTTCTACTGTCAAGTGACTCGACTGAAAATCGTGTTTTTCGTCTTGTGTATAAGCAAATATCTTTAATAAAAATGTATAATTTACAATTTTTGTCACCTAAAAATTGTAATTTAGATGTTCATGAACGATTTTCTGCAAATAATTAAAGATTATCTTGAAAATTCGATGAAAGATACATTATATTGAAGAGGACTGCGCGGGACTGTTTTGTCCTGGTATTGCTCACCTTTAAGGGTCTGCTGTAGTGGCGGCCATCTTGGATTTTTATCCCATAAGAGCAATGTTAAATTTCAAACCATTTATTTCGTTTATTTTTTATCATAACATTGTTTGCAAGGTCTCATTTTAAGCACAGTCACAATACGCATCCGTCTTGCAATTTACATTTTTTTAAATGCTTTTTATTTGTTATGTAATTGACATTTTGTAAGTACAAAGTTTGAATTTTTTCCTAACACAATAAAAAAATAATAATGAAAAATAATTTGCAAGCCGGATCCGAAATTTTATAAAGAATATTCAGGTTTTTTTTCAACACTCAATTACAAAAGATAGGCTTATAAAATGGTTTGAAATGAGGCAATGTCAAATGGTTCAGCTGCAAGAAATTGCACTGTTTAGATAGGGATACAGGGAGAAGCGGTTGCGTTTCCGGTTGCTTTCTCGTTTACTGGAGCAGACCCTTAAGAGTGAAACTGAGAAAAATGGAAACACCCCAGTTGCAAAACAGTTTTGAGATTTTAGAAAAAGCTAAAGCGACTAATAACAATGATACTAATTATAATTAAAATAAGAACGTGCCCGGTTTTTGAGAGAAGTATAAATTCTAGCCGCTGTAAATCCCTTAATGTTAAGCGTGTGAATTGAGCTAAAGTCAGATAAATTCCAATTTTGGATTATACTAGTCCCTCGAAAGGTAGTGGTCAAATTGAGCCATTGTCGGTGGTGGAAAGCGCCAAGTACATTCGTGATTTGCAGATTTATCGACAGTGGTGATAAATCTGTGACAACAGCCATTGACGCAACTCCTTGGGCTGGCTGTCGGGACAATTTGAATCTAAAAACTGAGATAACCCACATCAACCATCGGTGTAATTTGGCAACACTCTTTGACTACATTGTTTTTCCTGCCTTACGGAAATACAAAATGAATATGTAATTCCTACAGAAGGACAAACAGGGCGTTTTCTTAATAATCGAGTGGAGTATTTGCAGAGAGTAAAGCTGGAGTTAAATTGAATCTTAAGCTATGATTTATTGTTTTTCTTTTTTTTAAATATCGAACTAGGCTACATACACAGTATTTAAATATGTTGTTTCGCAGAGGAGCTTTGTTTTGTTAAGCTTCACTAAGCTTTGTTTAAGCTATGCTTTGTGCGATTCTCAGCAGGACAATGTTTCCAAGTTGCTCATGCGCAACCCACATTCGACCACGTGATAGAATATATTAATCGAAATGTTGAGATTTGAATTTTATTTTTTATTTATTTTTGTATATTTATTTGTATTTGTTTTTTTTAAGTTCAGTACTTTAGTTTATTTTAATAGTGAATTAATTTATGTTAATAACTAAATGAATCAATTTGCTTAGGTACGAGGCTTTCTCGCGTCTTTCATTTGCCAAAGTCCAAAAAGCTGAATTTATTTACAAAAAATCTGAAAGAGGCAATACAAATAAATTCTATATCTTTTATTTATTTTTCAGTTCTATATTCGGACTTCCAGAAATTGCTTCCAAATCAGAGGGCACCGTTCATTCGGTGATTACCTTGCAAATCATACCATTTCAAGAGTGTCTTCTTTAGAAGCATCAATTAGCCACATAATCATGAATTGACTAGCCCTAGCAGAACCTCGCCCATTTAAAAATCTCGCTAAATTAATAATGTAGTTTAACAAAATGTTTCCAGTTGAAGCTGTATTACATGAGCTCACTTCCATCCCTTACTTCCTTCACTTTCTTCGTCTCTAACACTGTTGCTAACAGCTTCTCAGCTCCTTTTCACCAATCGTCTATTATCTGAACTTTAAGATTTTTGGAGAACGCAAAATCTGAACTTCACTAAAGACAAACCATATTTTCGGGTCGCAAAGTCATAGATCAAGTTCTAACAACGTACAATTTCAGCATTACCTGAACCATGAAAGGCCATTTCCCGTAAGACTTCTCCCTGTTTTAGTTAGCCCCTTACGCTAAACTTATCCACCTCGTCTTTCTAAACTATTCAGAAACTCAAAATAATCTTTGTTTTAATCTGTAACACGCGTTACACATACCAACGCGGAGAAACATTAAACAATACTAACAAAGCTCTCTGATATGTCACACTTCAAATGATAAAAATGTTGAAAGATTACAATTGCGTACTTTTGTCACTGATGGTTGTTAATTTCCTGACACCTAATAACTTCCTCCATTAAGCAATACTCTAATGAAGATAATCCGAAGTACCATCGGTCTTTAAGTTACAATATTAATAAAATAACAACTGATTATAATCAATATCTTACGTTGAAAGTTAAGCAGTAGGGCAAACAAGTTACAGTGAATACATGGCGTATAAAATAACCTAATTAGCAACTGGTGAAAGGTTATTATATCAAAGCCCACTAAAAAATACCGTTGAGGGACGGGCTTGTGTACACCGAGACCTTGAACGCTCCAATCGCCGTAGTGCGACGTTGTCACGTTCTTCCCACGCTTCTAAATGACTGCGGCTGACTCAACGCATTTATAATTCTTTAAACTGTGCGATCAAGCCTCGAGCTGGAAACACCAGGAGTGTTCGAGGCTAGTAGATATGGCAACGCTTCGCGCCAAACCTATTGGCTGCCTCGCAACGGTATTCTTTAGTGGGCTTTGATTTAGTCTGACTCCTGCCTGCGTGTACGAAATATATTAGTAGAAATATTTGCACCTCAACCTCCGACCACGATTCACAAACTCGGTTTGCAACCGAAAAACCAAAATGTTCTGAATAATCTCATATATTTATTTTTTTATATATAAAACCACAGAAAACTTCACTCTAGCACGAAAAATCTAGAAAAAAATGTATTCCATTAAAATAACGTGCTTACTGTTTTATTGTTTGACTAACGAACTCGTCCGAGCAACTTAGAAAACCAACATGTGTACCAAATTGGACGTAAAATGCGGCTGTTATAGTACGAACATATATTTACACAATTTTTAATTAAATACCAAAACGTGTTCTGGGCACCATGATCGGTGCTCATTTACTACTCCCGACCTTAGCTCTCCCCATAAGGGTCACTGCAATAGCTGATCTTTCTTATGGAAATTCGCTTAAAATGTGCCATAAACTACTTTAGAATAGCGTGACTCATAACAGCGTAAATAATATGATCGTGCGTGACCTCCAATACTTTATTTACAAATAATGACAAACTGGTGTACCCGACATCACTCATAAGAAAAATAAGGATCCGTTTGTTTCAAGAAACTATGAACTAGAAGTGAACATTTAAACGTATTGTATGTAATAAACTATACGTAAATGTATACTTCCATCTATTGTGTAGTGCTGAGTTTCATCATATAAAATATATCATCTAATTTTAGATTAAATATAGACATTTGTCATAATCAATTTAACGTATTAAATTTCTCGATTCGCTCAGAAAACAATGCTAAAAGTTATTAAAAGTTTCATCTTTTTTTCAGTTAAATTATTACAAAGTAGCCTAATATAAGCTGCGAGCTACAAAGCAACATAAAAACTAATTGATACTTTACTACCGCACTTCCCGCATTGCAAAACCTGATGTTGTAGGAAAACGTAATAGATATGCATTTGTTGCTTGAATTTTTTGCGGTACATAATTGCCAATACTTCTTCTTCTTACTATGTTAGGTTATATTTTTACGGTTTATCTAGTGTTAGTCCTAAAAGGTAACCAAAGTGTGGATTTAACCAAAGCTTGTCACTTTCCTTATCACTGATTTGCACGTTTTGTAAAAGCGTTTCCATATTTTACCCAACAAACATCAGTAAAATTTCACGAATCTCAAAGTAGGTTTTGAGTTAAACTGTAATTCACAAAAACCAAACTCACAAAGCGTTAAAAGCTGACTGTAACTGAAAGAATAGTCCTTTAAAGCTACATCTATTAAATGTGCTTAAGACTTTAGCTATCAGAATAAATTTAATCAGGTAGTCGCATTAAACTGTTGATATTTTTAAATTGCTTAGCAAATGGAATCAAAGCAGATTAAACTGAATCGTCTGCAGCATTTGGAACATTGCAACTCCTCTTTTGCTAACCTATTCCATTTGATGTAACTGTATAGCATCTACTATGCCTTTACAACCAATTTATCTGTACTGTATTGTTTATTGATAATTCATTTTATCTAGTTGCTTTGTTACCTTTAGTCCAGTGAGTAGAGGGGTTTTGCCCTACGAAAGGTCCGGTAGTCCTGAATTTTGTTGTTTGGTATGGTAGGCGGTAATGAATCAAAGTTTTCGTCATCCTAGCCAAATGGCAACTTTTGTTATACGCCAAAAACTGTGAAATTTTGGCACTTTTTTCAGTTTTTGGAATATAACTTCTTTCCTGTACATTTTCACAAATACTATTATAGCTGGGGTAGCAAAAAAAGGGTAAAATCTCAAGCTTTGAAAAATTTTAACTTTCTTGCCATTTTGACTCATGAAAACTCCAAGAAGACTTCAGTTTAGAGAAATGTTATTTGGATAAAAGTCGTAGATCATTTAATTATCTACTAAATTCATGCCTCAAAAATTTTTAACGTCAAATTATGAAGAGTGGGGGTAAATGTAAAGAAAAATGAAAAAATCATTTTTTTTTTCATTTTGGAACAAGATTTTTATATTGCTTATTTCACTGATGTTCATCGATCTCTGGTAAATTATCATCAGTTTTGTTTGCAACTGTCTAACCAACATTGTATGGACGAAACTCATGTGTTATAACGTCACTTCTTGTTATTGAAGTTACACCATATTTTTGGTAAGTTTTATAAAATAATTCATTACATAAAAATTATATTTTGGTATTAGTTGTATTTTTACACTATTTTATACTTCGTAAGACTGAATATGATTTGAAACAGATTACCACAAGTTATTATTATAAACCACTCACGAATACAAATTATACAGATTCAAACTTAAGAACAACCAAGCAAACTTCCTATAACCACCGATGGTGCTGATAAACTATCTTGTACTTTACACGTAATATTTATACCGATAGTAAACTAACTGAAGTTTTGTTAACTTGTCAGTTTTCTTTAATGAAGCCTTAGCCTAGTGGATAACGTTGCGTCTTCCTGATCAGAAGATGCTGGGTTCGAATCTAGGCTAGGGAGACCAGATATCTAATCATATCTGTGGTTTAAGGGTAGGAGGGCGGAAGTAAAGCAAACGGTGGTTGCCTCGTTTCCAAGCTGACGGGATATGACTAGATATTTGGTCTCCGGCTGGGGCTGTTTTGCATAATTTTACTAAGGTATTTATATATGTATATATATATATATATATATATATATATATATATATATGTATTTACTAAAAAAAAATTTTACTAAACTACCTTAGTTAATCACAAAAATAAAGAAATATATAGTTTTTTCAAATTTTATCACTTCTTGGTCCTCAAAGGGTTAATTAAATGTTTCCAAATAAGTGTTATTGTAATTTTATCCGCAGAGGCTCCTCGACATCAATGCTAGGCCTACCTACATAGATCTACTTACAAGAAAAGTAGCCACTTTGATAAGGTTCTTCGTGCAGAATTAAAACAAAAATTATGGAATTAGTGTGTAATCAGAATACTTGTGTCCTGACATCTAATAATAAATGTCAAGGCAAAACTTGCATTAAGTTTTATTGCTAACGCATTGTTCCCGTAGGCAAATTTGTACAGCTAATTTTCAATGACCATATCTTTATTTACCAAGTAAAATGTTCTTTGCAGAATACTCAACTTATTATTTATTTTTAATATCCTCTGAAAATAGACATATAAATTTATATACAGCTAAAATAAAATGTTCTGCGCTGAAACCTGAGATAACAAGAGATAAGTTGTAATTTGGTAAGAAATCTATAGCATGTGGCAAGTTGGTAATTAAATAAACTGATTTTGACATAACATAGAATTTTCAAAATACTTTCTTACACGTAAAATAATATTTTGGGAACACATCAAATACGTAAAAAAAATAGCAATAAAATAATGCAGTACCAATAACTCATTTTTGAATATTTGTGGAAAACACAAGTTTTTAATCTCAGTTTTTATTTTTAAATCTTGTTTTAAAGCCAATTTTATTCCTTTTGAGTTATCTGCTAGACTTGTACGACAAGAAACCTCAACTGAATGGTAAGTAATACTTGTAAAATTAGCTCGTTTAGGAGAACGTACATTTTACTCCATATTCTAAACATTTTCTTTACAGAAATTCTAAGAGTTATGAAGAGCGCAAAGGTCTCGCGGAACTAAACACTTTCCACCCCTTTCCGGACATATTCGGATTATAGTTTATCACGAGAGATCGGTCGATGAATAATGCAAGCATTGAACTGCCTAGCTCGGAGGTAGTCGGGAGACAATGGAGGTATTAATTGTGGCGACGTCCCCCCTTCTCACTCAGCCGGAGTCATTACTGTCAATTAAATCATTTTACTGTTTGCCGGCTTGTACCCCCTGGATTGAGCTATTATTTGATTTAGCTGTTAAGTCAATTATTGACGATCGCATAACCTTAGCTTTGATAAACTTTATTTAAATCACCGTTCGATGGAAATGTTTGTCCCGATTTAGATAGTATCAGTATCTGACGAAAAGAGCTGTTGTTCTTTAGAAACAAGAGAAAGATCAATTGATCTCGCAAAGATTGTATTGTTGAATTGTAATGTTTAGTTAGTTATTGTATTTCATTATATGTAACTTAATTTGTTCGTCACGGATTCCACGGTAAATTCAAACGTTTACGAAAGGAAACGCGATGAAGGAACTTTTTCCAGCACTTGCCCATTAACGCTGTAGAAGTGGCCATCTTGGATTGTTAGCCCGAAAGAGCAATGTTAAATTTAAAACCATTTATTTTGTTTATTTTAACCACAGTCGCAATACGCATCCGTTTTGCGTTTCTCATTTTTAAGATTAGCATGTATTGGCAAATTCTCATAAGTTCATTATTTGTTTTATAATAATTGCAATAATTGTTATTGACAAGTAATATAACGTATAAAACGAACAGTTTTAAATTATGGTACTAAATATACCAAAGCCGAGAACTCACATGAAAAACTCTTTAGCAAAACAAAAATACGAAGGGATAGATACACAAAGAAACTGCATATAAGAACAGATCATGTTAGTTATGAATAATAAACTTATCGTGATTATGTTTCAATAATTAACCTTTGAGGTTATAGATTCTAGCATTGCAACTGCCTTTAGGATATCACGTGCACAAAGCATGATGATAAAAGTTAAAATAAACGGTACCAGATAACTGCCACATACTTTCTCCCAGTTGAAACTTTATACCTATCCAAGAGTGGCATAGGAGCATTTAGAATTGCAAAAGTAGGAAAATGTTACCATGGAAAATATTAGATGCATGTAACACTCATCCATATTATATTATTATTATTTAAACTATTCGATCGATTTCGAACAAATTTGCACCAAACATGCCAATCAGGCCTGTACAGATGAACGAAAAAAGGTTTTGAAAATTTTTGAAAAACAACCCCCTTTTTGGCCAAACACCCTCAAAAATCTGTTATTATTATTATTATTATTACCTAAAGAGAATTTTTAGAAAGATGCGGTTTTTTTTAATATGGTAGGGTACATTAAGGGCTACAAATAAGCAAAATTTTATCAAAATCGTTAGGGCCGTTTTTGAGAAATTTTGATTTTTCTCGTTTTTTTTGTCATTTTTGGAGGGGTAAAACCTCTTACAATTCAAAAATTTTAAAAAATTTAAAAAAAACCGCCTGAAGATATTCCAGAACTACACCCACATACCAAATTTCATCAAAATCGGACGTTTGGTATGGTCTCCATCTTTGTACACATCCTTATAGACACAGACACACGGACAGAAATCACAAAAAAAAAACTTTTTGGGTTCATTGAGCACCAACACAGATAATTTCACTAAAAATATTTTTGGGGGTTCAGGGAGCACCAAAACAGATACTTCCATATACTACGTATAGAGTGGAGAAAGTAAAAAGAGAAGCAATAATACAGTGCGCTTATGGAGCTATATATAATAATCAAGTTACAACAAAATTAGTGTTGCAAACTTCATGAAAATTAAACAATTTTACAGTGTAAACGTGTTACGTACGCATGCGTTGAGCAGATAAGGTTGTGTATTTTATAGCGACAATGTTATGATGCAATGGCTCGCTATACTTTAGTGCATGTTGACCTCTATTAACTGGTTACAGCCGGCATCGCAGTAACTGTCAATAGAGTTCAACAACAAATCAGAATACGTTCAGTCTGCCTTCGAATGAATTGTTTTCGGCTTTGTGCATGGTTTGTCCGAACCAAGAGGCACAGATTGGAATCTGTAAAAGTTAAAGGTTTTATTGGTATACAAAATATACGAATAATATTTCAAGTTATAAATTGGCAATACACGATCTGTCGAACAGTATTTTCCTCACAGCTGTCCTCGACCTCTGCGCATAAACACTTGCGCATACTCTTCAAGAACATGAAATTTGGAACCACGATGAAAAGGTTTGGAGATGGCAAAGTATTAAAACTGATGTCAAGTAGTGCGAAACCTAAGATTTTAAGGGTGTGCTACCGGACTCAGTGAGTGGAATCAACCTTGAGAAATATGGCCTTGTGCTATTGCACTGCATTGGACTCAGTGAGTGGAATCAACCTTGAGAAGGCTGACCGTACGCTATTGCATCAGTAACGTGCTAGAAAGCAACTAGAATATCGTTTATAAGCGCTCACGTTTTTACCAATTGCTGTCTTATTTCTTCGCTCTACATAAACGCTTAATTTTTCTGAAAACTCTAATGCGTACTGAATAGATAATAAAAGTCATCCTGATGTGTTCTTGTTTTCAAGTAATTCAATTGAAAATTGTATTTTTATCATATTTCATTAATTAATGTTTTTAATACATCCGTGAAGTGGCTCTTTATTGTAGTCATTCACTACTTGCTCAAAATTTCAGCTGATTCAACAATCAGCTGACTTTTTTGGCACTAGGACCTAAAAGTATTTTATTGGGGACGATGGAACTGCCTCGATATTTTAGGTACGTTTGAAATTATGAAACTGCCCCGCTCATTAAAGAGGACCAAGAAGGGTTGCCTCGTAAGATCAGAAATGCTGAAATTGCCCCGAGCGCCCGGCCAGGTAGGTTAGGTTAGGTTAGGGTAGGTTAGGTTAGGTTAGGTTGGTTTGGTTTTAGAAGACTGCAGTCACTGACAATTTCAGCAATTCTAGTCTTGGAAATGTCGGGGCAGTTCCACTACACCCATTGTACTAGGACCAACAAGTTTTTTATTGTACTAGGACCAAAAAATATTCTAGGTACTTTTACGTATTATTTAATTTGGACTACAAAATAGTGAGAGCGGAATTTGAGCTTGAGCTGAGCTACACTGTAATAATAAGTTGAAGCAATTGTTTCTTAACGACAATACATTGGAATTTTACAAGTCTTTAACGAAATCATGTATCCTAATTTGAGATCCCAAGGCCATAAGATAACCTGTATGTTAGCGTCATCCTACGGCTGCGAACTAGACTTTACTGAAATGAAACATCAAAAAATTTGTGTCTAAAACATATTGACATATTATGAACTCTAACTTCTTAGAATCAGCTGATGAAAAATGTATTTTTTATACATTTTTAGGAACACAGTCACAGTTCCTGCTCTATTATAATATATCATTTATTGAGTTTAGTACCAATTTGACAAGATTCGGCAAAGAAAATGTATCTGTGTAGTTCTTTTTGTATATTTTGTTGGCTCACATAGGTAGTTTTCTATCCCCTCTCCTACAAAGGTTTGCCCATCACTGGTTTAGATAAATATTCAATACCTTCTATGATGGTTCTTTTGACGGATTCCCTCCAGAATAGATCAGGAGCCCAAAAATTTTCGACGTTCTCTGTATTGCCTGAATTCCACAGAAAACGTCTGATCATAGACCTCTGAGATCATGTCTCCAGTTTAGCATGAACTACCCACAGCTGGCTTTAAAAATGCCTTAATAAATGTGAAGGAGTAGCCATCTCTAATGTTAAATCTTTTCTCTATCAGAACATCAAATACTCAATATATTTAACTAACCATCTAACTAATAACAATAACCATTGCGCCAATAAATTATATGTTTTCAGTGAACGACCGTGACGGCTCCCAAACACAGTATTACTAATATAGCACCAGTGAAAAAACGTATTATCGATAACTTTTTTAACAAAGTATAAATCCACCTATTTTTTCTGTAAAGTTCACTATAACACCACAGGTTTTGCTCAACATTGTAGCTGCAGAACTTTTGTGGATAGAAGAGAGATGAAAAAGCAACATTTTCAAGTTTATCTTACAAAATTATCACACAATCTTCAAAAAGTGTTGATATCTTTAAGTTAAGCCTTTTTCAAACGTTACCCTACATGATATTATCAGATAGTGGCCTCCAACATGAAATTTTGTCTTTAGTTTTGTCTGTGGAATAAGGTTTTGAACAACTCCATAGCAGTGCATTAATCTGTTTCAGAAAACTCTAGGCTACGTGACAAATGGGCAGACGGGCGGTGTAATATCCTACAAGCGAACCGTGCACGCTTCCTTTTAAGGGGAGGATACCCTGTCCGCCATATTGAATCTGATTCCCATAAGAGCTATGCTACAGAATAAGTAATTTTTCCCGTTAATTCGTGGCATAAATTTAAAAATTTGGTTTCACTTTGAAGTATTGTCATATGCGGATGTTGATTGCAGAATACATTTAAAAACCGTTGTATTGTTTTCATAAACGCATGATATAAATAGTAAAATTTTATTAATTTTTAACTCAAGAGATATTGCAAAAAATCTTAGCAATCAACACCCACGATCTATTCTACTTTAAGAAAAAAATACAGCTTTCTTTTTTTTACGAAAATAACACAAAAATATGCTTAAAAGTGAATACTTGGTTAGGTTAGATGAATTTAGGGACCCGAGCCTTAAGTTAAGGAACCCAAAATTTAGAATATACGGAGGTTTGTAAAAATATTGTGCTTCATTTATTTAAATTAATAATTTACTGTAAACAATTGATTAATTTGCTTATTTGTTACTTCGGAAAAGTCTGGTGATGTTACTAGAATTTTAATCAAATCATTTATTTCTTGTTAATGCTACTCTTTATCACAGAGACTAGTTCATAACTATTTTATGAGTTTCACTAGTTAAACATTATCAACTAAGTAGTTGTTTGTACTAGTTGGTTCTGGGAAATATTTTCAATCAAACTTTCCAATAAATCTTATCGACTTTCCGCCGAGTCCACTAATTAGTCGGCCTTGAGGTTAGGCCTGCTTTTCTCTGTGAAGATAAATGTGCATACTGTATTTAAACATTCAGTGCTATGCATTACACATTCGAATAGAGTTGAAAACATAATATGGTTCGTAGCTTTAAATCGACTAGTTTATCACCGGTTTCCTATAAGAAAATGGGATTTTGCGGATGTCCTCTCCTGGATAATTTATTGTAACGACATGGTGTCTGATATAAATGCAAGAATGTTGGAATAATGATTCTTTGCTCAAAATAGTCTTAACCGTCTGAATTTCATTTGTATTTTCATTACTTTGAAGCATATTATTAGAAGATATATACAGATATAAAAAACCCCAATTTCAAAACAGTTCAAATGAACTTAGCCTCTAGAACGTTAAAGGTCAATTGTAAGATATCACGAAACACAATGAAATTAGACATTTGAAAACAATTATCAGTGACCTTCGATTACTGAATGTTATCAAATAAGTTAATTGCTCGCCCGATGTGTACTTTACAAGACATAACATTGAGTTTAAAAATTGTACTCTGTATAATAACCCCTATTATTATTATGATCAGTTCGATTACATATGTAATCGAACTTCGATCTTTATTCTTTGTTAGTATTAGTTTTGTAATATTATGGTAAATTTGTTTTAATTAATACGCTAGTAATTCGTTTTAACAAAGTTTAAAATAATAATAAACTAATTTGTGCCGATAAAACACACTTCTGCAGTTTCATTATACTTACCAATTTGGTTGAAATTTGAGTTGTATTACGTAACATACGTTAAATCAATGTTTATATCTTCTTGGATCGATCTCGTTGTCTAAAAATACGTCAATTGTGAAATACAATTTATAAATAGGCCTATATACAAACTATAAATAAAATAAATGACTTCATTTGTAAAAGAAATAATAACTATAAATAAAGAATAACTGCGAGTTTGACATGTTGGCCAAGGGTTCCGTACTACCAGTCGTTCCAACAATGTCAGCAAAATAAATATTTATGATAACAACGCACCAAAACTGTATATTGGCAATCGATATACACAACTAACCATCTATTAGAACAAGAACCACTGCGGGAATAAATTATACATTTACAGTGAAAGAATATGACGGCTCCCAAACACAGTATTGCTGTAAACAGCACAAACGTATTTTTACAAAAGTTTTTTGAGAAACCTTGCACCAGCTGAGCTTTTTAAAGACGAATTTTCCCAAAGATGGGCAGACACCTAGGATTCCTCCTGATCCTTTTGCCTTTTTATTCTCAAAATATTTACTTCGTCAGTCAGACAAACTGGGGGGGGGGGGGGAGCAGCATATAGCGGAGGTAAATCGTTAGCTAGTAGCCAGGTTTCAACTGGATGCTTCGTAGTAAACCTACAAAGTTCCAACTGTAGCAACTGTAGACTAGGGTAAAGCCTTTGGCCTATATTGCTATCCTGCTTCTTCTCACCCAACTCAAAATTATATGAAACGATATTTCATTAAATTCTTTATAGATGTTTTCGAGAACGAAATACTATATATACACTGTATATTGATTGTTTAATATTATAGCTTATTAGAACACTGAAAACACTATGTCCCAAGAGCTATACACTTTCTTATCCCTATCCTCATAGGCCTAATAATAACAAAATTTGTATATATATATATATTTTTTTAATAGCTTAACACCTTAATCGTGTTTAGTCTATGGTGTCTATACTAGTAAAAGAAGGTATGATGGCGGAAGTAGAGCAAACAGTAGTTTGCTCGTTTCCAAATTAGTAAGTTGTAACTAGATACATAGTCTATGGCTTTTGCAAATTTTACTATAGCAATTAAGTAAACAAACTTATAGCGTACGTCAAAACTGCGAGGACGTACGGAGTTAACTCAAAGAGTTAACAAAAAATTACTCACTTGATTTTGACGAAACTTAACTTATATGTTAAGCAATGCTGCGTGGGCACCAAGAATTATATTTTATCTTGTTTTATAAAACTGGGGCAAAGCAATGATTGAAAAAGTGGAAATGTTTTATATAACTATGATTTCCTATTTGGTACTAAGATTGCCTATGATTTTACAGTAAGGGAAAGAAATTATGACAGTGAAAGATTTGAACAAAATTTTGCGAAGGCATAGGATTTATCCGGGCCATTGTGCTGCACAACCGTCTCAAGAAAAACGTTTTGAGACTTTTTGAGTTACCAAGAAAGCCGTAATGTAAAGTCTGCGAAACTAAAAACGTTCTGAGATTTGACTGGTGTTTGACAAGGAGCTTGGTACGGTAACGCTCCTATCGTAAGTTGTGTCAGTTATACCACATTTATAATACACTAGCTGGCCCGACCCGGCTTTGCACGGATATACAAATCAAAGTTAAATGTATAATAAAAAAAATATATCAATAAATATATTACACTATATTTTTAGTAACTATGACCCCCCCGAACCATCCTAAAATTCCGAATTTTTGAAAACCATTCTTATCGAGCACCTAGGGCCCTAGAGGAAGCTACATACCAAATGTTTTGTAGTAACTTTGATCCCCCCCCAACCTTTCCTAAAATTTCAAATTTTTTGAAAACCTTTATTAGCGAGCACCTAGGGCCCTAGAGGAAGCTATATACCGAATTTCATTCCAATCCGTTCGGTGGAATTTTTAGTAACTTTGACCCCCCACAAACCCCCTAAAATTTCGAATTTTTTTAAACCCTTTCTTAGCGAGCACCTAGGTCCCTAGAGGAAGCTACACACTAAATTTCATTCCGTTCAGTAGTTTTTGAAAAATCGTGATGAGTCAGTGAGTGGTATTTGGCTTTTATATATATAGATTAGTATTTTGTTACAGTAACCGTCGGGCTTACGTTTATTCGGCTGGCCAGCATGTTTCTTATGTGTCGTGTAATTTGGACTTGTGGTGTTTGTCATTTATGTGTGTGTTTTATTTGTTTTAAGTTTTAAATTTCTTATGACTTGACATGGAAAGTTAAGACTTCCGAAACCGGTAGTGCCCGAGATTCACCATTTGGAACTGTCGTCAGTTGTTTGAGGTATGTACCTAAGTTTGTTTACCGATTCTGATGAAACTTGCATTGCCTTTTGAGAAGCCTGGGTTATTGATCTGATCATCTCTGAATTGCGAAATATGTAGGCTATAGTATATTATGTTAACTAAAAACTTTAACCTTTAAACAAATAGTTGAAATTGTGAACGGAAACTTAAATGTCTATTTCAGTTTAATGAGGAAGCTCTGTGTTGATTTCAGCGGTTGTTGTGCTAATCGGATAAGTAACTGTTCGAAATAACTAACCTATGCCTTTATATAGTAAGCGCAACCTAAGACCAGATCTAGTCGACGAGTCTACAGCAAGTTCATTTCAAGGACGTTCATCGCCTTCGCCTTGCCACGGCCGGCATCAGATAAAATACATTGACTCTATAGCTTCTATCCACTAAGGAATACAATACAACATTATAGTGGGGCTTGGCACGCAAACTAGAACTTGTCTGTCATTACTGTAACGTAACTCGCAAATTAATATTTACAGAAGCCAAGGCCGAAGTCAGGAAAACTTTTCGGGGGGGGGGGGGGGGGGCGCAGGCCGGGCCCGGGGATTTGAATTTAAACCCTTTTTAACACGTTCACTGCTAAGGACGCCCATGTGAGCTTGACACTGAACACTATGAGAAGCGGTCAACGCACAGTGCATTGCACGCCGACCGGGTATTGGGAGCATATTCAATATACAATGCATTGCGTGCTTCGCACGCCAACCCCCGTGTTGGGAGTATTTTCAATACACAGGAATCGAGTGCTTCGCACGCCAACCCCCCCGTATTGGGAATATTTTTAATACACAATGCATTGCGTGCTTCGCACGCCAACCTCTGTATTGGGGGTATTTTCAATACACAATGCATTGAGTGCTTCGCACGCCAACCCCCGTATTGGGGGAGAATTTTCAATACATAGGCGATTGAAAAATATAGTTTTACTAATAAAAAGCTACACTATCCCTGAGTAACATATTCTATAATTAATTTTGCTAAAAACATTTTTTATTTCATTATTTGTAAATTTAGTCGGAAAAAATACTTAGGTTAGGCCTAGACTGATGAATCAACATATGCATTTACATTTATCACCGTAGCAACCAATTGAATAAAATAACAGATAAAACAGCTGTTTGTTCTAATCACCCATTAACAGATGATTTTAAACTTCGAAGCAATTATTTGTATTTCTAACTTTTACGTTAGGATTTTTTTAAAGTGTAGACCTGAGCCTTGCTGGTTCTTTTAACCTTTATTACAATTGCCGTTATAAAATATACGAAATAATTTGATTTGTACATTTAACATTATTTACCATCTTAGCTTTGGGGTTTTTATTAATCCTACACCTTTAGTATAAAGAAAACATAACATGATTATGTGTATAGAAGGTTCCAACGTGGTTGGCGTGCGGAGCACGCAGGGGTTTACCCTAGTAATAGTACAACATTCTACCAATCGCAACTAATTTCGTGTGTTTTACATATTGCTAACTTCTCTAAAACTGTAATTAACCGCACAGGTGTTTTATCGTTAGATACAGTATTATTTTACAAGTTAGCATGAACGGATAAAGAAGTTTTCATTGTTTACATATAATATATTAGAATTCACTACATGTTTCGTTTCGTGTAAAGTATTTCAGTACTCTGACACCGTGGTTTGGAAGTAGAGTAGGATACGGAGGTTTCGCAGCTAAATTTTCGGAAATATTTTAAAAGGTACATAACTCCTTATAAAACCTGTTTAGCAAATAAATAAAGGCCTCCACGACAGTGTCATAAGGTATAGATTTTTTGTGCTAGCAAAGGCTCCCATCTTACAAAAAAGGAACATATTAAAATAGTTTTGATTATTTACATATTTGCTGTTTTGCATGCTTCATAACTTAATTGCAGAAAGACATCAGGACAAAGAGTGGTTCTATAAAAGGGCTCAGATTAAATCATTCAAGGTTATGTGTGTTAATGCTTCTAATGACCCGATGATGGTCGAATTGACCGAAATTGCAATAAACAAATAATTCGACCACGCAGCTGGACCGCTGACGTGAGTTGAGCAAATTTCAAAAATTAAATTTATACTCCTATGTTTTAGGGTTTCAACCAACAATTTGGGAAATAGGTCTACTCACGAAGGCGTTGAACAGCTGTCTGTGTGTACGCAATATATTAGTAGAATTTGTTTCCTCCTAGTGGCCTCGCGAGTTTGCACCACTTGGCTTCGAACCGGGTACTTTTATGGTATTTTACATTTCGGTCGATTTTGGGGGAACCAAGCGAACTATAAGGCCGCGTAAAAAAACAAAATGTGCAGAATAACACCCTACATTTATATTTTTAGAAAAAACTCTAAAACAATTTCATTCTCGTAGTAAAATACTAAAAAAATAGCTACTTCCGGTCAAAAAACGTACTTCCGGTTGTTGGATTTTTTTGGCTAACGAACTCGTCCGAGCGACATAGACAACCAACACGTGTACCAAATTTGGACCAAATCGGACGTAAAATGTGGCCGCTAGAGTGCGAACACATATATACATATATAGGCTATATATTATGTATATGGTATATTCATAAATATATATATATGAATTTTAATGACACCCCAAAACGTGTTCTGGGGACCATGATCGGTGCTCATTTGCTACTCCCAACCTTGGGTCTTACCATAAGGGCCACTGCAATAGCTCATTTTTCCTATGGAAATTCGCTAATAAGGTAAGATAACATAAATTGGATCAGTTGACGTATAACAAGTTTTAAGTATATCACTGATTCATGTGCTGAAATGAATTCTAACTTCATTCATTCATTAGTAAATCAATTTTTTTTTACATTTAAGTCAAAGAAGCAAACATTTTGAAAGATTAAACTAGTTTTAGAGTTAAACACAATTACATATAGTTATAAAGTTTTAAAAAATTCGTCAATTTGCTTTGGCTTATTTACGAACGACTTAAGCGGGAAAACGTTTCCTAGTATCAAATAGAACTCAATTGAAACACGTTTCTGCTAAAGTTATACTAAGTGAATAGGGTGCCCATATTATATTTTCTAGGGGGGGGGGGGGCTAGACCGGGATATGGGGAAAAAGGAGTACCCTCCCCTCCTTCGGCAAAACGGGTAAGGAGAAAAGTTAGACCTATCCCAGAAAGTATTTGTAAAATCAAACAGCACATAACATTTAAAAGATATTTTAGTGCTAATCTCTTAAAAGAAAAATTCCTGACTATAATTAATAATGTACATATTTTCCTTTCGCTGGGAGCTAGGGCCCCATCTGCCCATAGATATGGGCGCCCATGTTAGCGAGTGAGGCAATGTTCAAAACGATTCTGCTAGACATACACAAGTTTTCACGTAGTAAAATGGCCACAAAGAAAATGGTCTTAAAAGTAATGTTTATTATCGCAATTATTGTATTTCACGTTTAGCTGTAATGTTTGTTCTTTTTTATTCGTATCCATTTATATAAACAGAGTGATACAAAAGTTCGGCCACCCCTTAATAATTGAAAAATTGTTGCACATATCAACTCCGTAATTTCAGGAACTTATTCAATTTTTAAACAAAAACTATTTTATTGTACTGTAATTTTAAAAAATCAGCCATCTTGAATGTAATTTTGTTTTTTTAAATGGGAAGCTTGACATGTGGTATATGATTTCGATGTAGAATTTCAAGAGAAAACCAACGGTGAAATTTTCACATCCATATCTTTAACCGATTAAAAATGGCGGCCAAAAAAACAACGAAATTGTGTTTTCCAATTTTGCCCCATTTTGCTGTAGGCTACTATTAAAAAAATATTAATTATTATTCTTTTTGGTTCCAGAATTAAATAAGCTTTCAAACGATATGCCACACAACGATATTTGGGAGTATTTGGTTGAAACACTTGAAATCAATTTTGGAATAATGGAAATGGCTGTAACTCAAAAATTTTAAATGGCAATGTAAATCACGTGGCATTTCGTTTTAAAGATCTTTTTATAATGAACAAATTGTATATTTAATAAGTTTTTCTATCTCTTATAGTTAGCTAGAAATAAATTAAAATCTGTTTTTTATTTTGCTTTATTGAAATAAATCTGTAAAATACATCTTAGTATTGAAGCACTTACTCAAAATTCAATGAACCAAATGTTTTCCTCCAACTGCCTGGCAGTGGGCCAGCCGATTATAAAATGAACTGCATTAGCTAAAACTGGCGCAGAAACATTTCGGGCGGCTTCTTGAATTTCATTTTTCAAATTATCAATATTTGGAGATTTAGTTCGTATAAGTGTCCTGCATTCTTATTTACAGGTAGGTATTATAAAAAATATTGTCAAAAGTCTATTAAGAAATTGAGTACGAAAAAGTTTGAACCTCGCGAAAACAATATCTTTATCACATACCTCGTGATCTGTTAGTTTTAAGATGAGCTTTTTGTAGGAAAAATACTATGAAATTCTGCACAAAAAGTTACTTTGTAAAATGCATGTTGAGACCATACCGTTTTTGATAACTAGCTCTAAAATGTCAGAGAAAGACGGGATTTTACAAAATTAAAAAAAAATCCGGGTAAAGTGATTTTTTCCATTTATTTTGACAAATATTGTGTTCAAAACCAAATATTGTGATAAAATATTTTGTCATACTTAATTTTACTTGTGACACATCAAAATTTATTTTTTTGTAGGAATTACTTCCAGGATTTATTTAAATAACTGGATTGTAACTGAAAGAGGCTGGATTTTCTTAGTTTTTTTTTTCAAACTGAAACTGAAAAGTGATTCTTGACATATTTTGTGCTTTGTTGTTGGAAAATATTTAAATACGTAATGTGTATACGACACGTATGGTATGTACAATTGTAGGAAACTTTGAAAATACATAACATTACTAGATGCATTTCTTGTCCATTTAAAACCCTTTTACCTCAACTCAAGTAATCTATATATATAAAATTCAATGTATGTCCGTCTGTTTGTACGTTTGTCTGTTTGTATGTTTGTCCTTTATGAGTTACCAAACCGTCCATCCGATTGCTTTGAAATTTTGCATAGTAACACAGGTTAACCAAGGGAAGGTTTTAGGCCATTTACCGAAGTCCTAGGACATTAGGGCTACGCCCCAGTGGCCCTCAAAGTTTCAATGTTAATCTTATGGAAGGTCAATCTTAAGGAAGAAGAAGAAAGTTTTCTTTTGATTTTATCAGGGGCACAAAAAACAGCTGTTCGTATGAAAAGCTTAAAACAGCTGATTTTGATCAACAACTGATTTGGATCAAAAACTGAATATAATTTTAGGTTAGGCCTACAATGAACTAAAACACCAATTATTGGGCTAATTATTTAAGATATATAAAAGCCAAATACCACTCACTGACTGAACACTTAAAAAGAATACAATTACGTTAAAAAGACTGAAAATACCAACCACCACGGGCAACGCCGTACGGGTCAGCTAGTCCTTTATAAAACATTTGTTCTTGTTTACATCAAGTAACATCGAGTTAGGAATTAATTTACCTTTGTGATTTCTAAATAACCCCAATTAATTGGGCTTTTTAAAGTATTTCCAAATCAATTTCATAAAACGAAAACAAGTTTGAAACATACACTGTGACAGGTTAGGTTAGGTTTCAAATTAATTTAGAGTTATTTTAAAATATACATAACTGTGACGGAGCATTTTCCAGCCTAGTGCACAAACTCTTCTGGGGCAATTAAGCATCACAAGATAAAACTATAAACCTAACACAATCAATACAATTTCTATTAACAAATTCGTGTCTCGCGATGGATCATAAAATACCCATCAAAAGATTACCTTTCGAAAGACACTCCTGTTAATCAATCCGTTGTGAACGCGTATTTTTAAGATCCGAAGGACGAAGATAGAGAAGAACAGGTTATTAAGAAACCTCGCATAGCAACAGCCCAACAGCTGAGCCGTGGCTGACGCTGACATTAGGCCAGACCAAGTGAAAGCAAGCGGTTGCAAGGACGTTGGAGCAATTTTAGGACTTAAAACATTTCCTGATAGACACTGTGCGAGATTGTAGGTTAGCCTACATCGTTCTTCAACTGGTTTTCACTCCTAGAGTTGCCATTCTATTTATTATTACGTTAACACCGGGTGCTTTATTTACTGGTTGTTTTACAGGGGCAAGAGTTTTGAAGGCCCCAAATAAATGTTTGTATTTGGAAAACGAATTTTGTGAATAAAGTCAATAATAAAACAATATGCAAAAGCTCTAAAATCAATCAAATTTTAACGATGAAAGCATGAATTTTACAAGAAATTTTTCTATTTTCTATTCGCCCCATTGCAAATTGTTTAATTAAATATTTGAGGAAAACTTAGAAGCTGTAATGTTTGTATCGAGCATCAATAATCCACCAACTCATTTTATTTACCTTGTAAAACAAAACTTCGACGTAATAATTAACTTTGTAAATAAAAACGAGGAAATGCTTGATAATACTCTATAAGCTAATTAAAACAGATAGAATGTATACAATGAACAATGTTCGACTTTTATAAACAGTAGTTTACTAGTAACAATTTATGCAAGCAAGGCTTCTTCGTCACTTAGCCTAGTTCAAAGTGCTCGCAGTTTTTGATGTGGTGGATGTCGTACTTTGCTGCAAGGAGTGAGGTAAAGAAGGCAAGTTCACGTGCAATTTTGGTAAATTAAATTAATAACAAACAGATTTGTTTGTTTGGCTGATGGATACAAAATCAAACAATTAGTGCAATGAATACATTAAAAGATGTAACTATTTTGTTCAAATAATGAGATGGAATAACGAATAAGGGACACCCATGCGTGCTTCGACCAACCTCCTTGCTATCGCCACATACATCTGTATCTTTATATATATATATAATTCTTCTCTACGTGTGTATGTCACTGCACTCCTCCTAAACGGATGTACCAATTTTGATGACATTTTGTGTGTGTGTTTGAATAGGTATCTGGATGGTTTGGATTCACAATTGGAAGGGGTTGATACCTATATACAATAAATATAAATTTAACTAACTTCCTACAAGCTATAAATTTAAAATTATGTATATTTATATAATATTATTTTTAAGCTATATACAAAACTATTTGCAATTTGGTTACTTAAGTAAAAGAGATGAAATGGAATAACTACCCTTAAAATTAAATTATAACCGCTTACTTTTTCTATATTCTCAAAAACTAATCAACTAATTAAAAAAAAAATCGCAATTTACACATAACCGGGATTTTTTGTAGAATATCGTCACTACAAACAAAAAGATTTAATTGGGGCAGATACCCCTATATAATACAAATAAATTGCACTAAATTCATACAATCTATAAATCTAAAATGTTTTAATATTATTTTTAATTGATATAAAAAAAAAACATTTACAATTCGATTACTTAAGTCAAAGGGATGAAATAGGATAACAACCCTTAAAATTAAATCAAACAATAGCAAAGCATTGCCAGGTCCACTAGTATTTTATAATTTATTTATAATAAAGGTGTAAGGTCAAAGCCTGACCTAAGCTAAAATAAATAATATTAAACGTATAAATCAAAATATTAAGTTTACAATATCACAGAAGTTCTAATAAAGATTAAAAAGAACCACACTCCTAACCTAAAAATTACAAATACATTTTGTTTCGTGTATGAATTCAACTAACTGTGGAAATGCCACTGAGGAAAAACAACCTATGTAGAGTTTTGTAACAGCTGATATTGTATCAGCACGAAACACCTTACACCAGCTGAGCTATGTACTTTAAATTAACAATTCCCATTTATTTAAACTATTTATGGCTTCAATTTCTCTTTTCATTATTTGCAAATTTCAGTGTTTTCCACCAACTTGAGGCCAAATGCCTTAGATTAATGTACTAATGCAGTGAATGATAATGCACAGTAATTTACTCGCAATTTGATTATCAGTTAAAATTATATATGCTGATATTCTATGATATTGTATTTACAAAAATAATAACGTGACAGTTCAGGTTCATTAAACTTAGGCCTATTTTCAGTGTGTGTGATATAGTTTTAGATATATCAGTTGAAGACTCTGTTTCCTAAATGACATTTATTTGATCTACTTAAGGGTCTTCTATACCTTTCGTAAAACAGCAAAAATATGCAGTTCGTACTAACGTGTTTCGGACGCCGTTTTTCAACCTAAAAAGTTGTGAAACATCTTAATTGTTCTTAAAGGCTTTGTGCTTTTGTCTTATAATTGAAAGATATCGACGGCAACTTCTTTTAATCAGCAGTTTAACTGAGTAAAAATTGATTATTTTTAGTGCATTTTTTTAGAGTTTTAAGCAATAATTTTCATATTTTAAGCTAACACGTAAAAAATATAAAGCCTTTTTTTATAACTTAAAGTAGTTTCCCAGATTATTAATTTATAAATAGAATCCGAAACACTTTATTACGAATGCATGTTTCAACGATTTTGCGGCTTGAGACAAACCTTTTTATTAATTAAAATCATACTGTACACTCCGGAGTTTTCTTCAAGGTAAAGAAGAGCCTTTAAAGAAGAGCTGAACATGTTTTTTTCGTTTTATTAAAACTACCTACATTTGTAGTTTAATCTAAGGAAATACAAAATAATACAATTAATTATAACACAATTCTGCTACATATAAACGGACGGAAATGAAGACTCTATAAGGATTATGTAATACTACTGAAACAGAATATTGTACCGCGAAAGCTATGAACTTCCACTGCATTCCAATAGCCATATAGGTTAGACAAATCAGGCTAATGTGCAAAACTTTCCACAGTTTGCTAAACCATCAATATTGCTAAATCATTTCGCACGGATACATTCCGCCGCAATCTAATCGCAACATTCTTGCAGTGAACGCGTGACCACGTCACGATCTGGGCTGCTAACAAAGCAACTGATAAGTAATCAGCTGATAAAGAAAGCGAGATAATGTGTTACTCGCGAGAAACCTAAGGTTGGACCTTCAGCTTCATTGCACTGCCTAACAATGTGAATGCATTGTCTATAATACCACTTGAGTTCACTCGGGGTGTTTTTGTACCAGCTTCTCACGCATGGCCAGGCATGATACTTGGATTTATTGTCAAATTAATTGTTACTTTATTGAACACAGCAACTTAAAACACACAATTTACGACCTAGAATTTTATTCGGAATGAGTTTATATGCAGCACAATTACGATTTACAGGTTGGCTGGTGATAAGTTTTAAAACATATTAAGACGAATAAAAAATTGGTACTTTTACTAGTAGTAACACGGTCAATTGCTTACACTATTTGAAAGATTATTTACCGGGGAAGTTTTTAATGACACTTTACACCTTCTAAACTACATCATAAGAGATACCGTATTTACCTTTCAGCGGTAACTTTTAGTACTTAACATTACTGCATACATACATCGTACTGTCTAACTACTTGATTATTTTAAATATTTGTTCTGGGAAATGTAGATTCTGAAAATAGCGTTAAACTTAACAAAATATTAGTGAATAGTCAAGATATTTCAGTTTTACTTGCACATGTATCGATTTTTGAAACAAATCTTTCTTTCTATGAAATGCATTTACGCAGACCTACAATCTAAACTTCGCTGTAATCAAATAGAACATTAAGGCATGCAAATTGGAGTCATTTATTTGTGGAAATCGCGGACAGATTCAACCTACGGTGGGTCGTCCAAGATGGCGACAGGGCGAGGCATACCGTCTTTCGGGATGTCGAGTCTCCTTCAGATCTCGGCTATATATGTGAAGATATCCCGAGTAGCGTGCATCCTGAAACAATTTAGAGGCGCATGGTTTATCAAAAACATCTAGGATAGGGTTACCAGCTGACCTTAGAATGGTGGAGTTCCTCACGTACCTTGGCAGACGCGTGAGTGTGCGAAGAGCCGCTGCTTGAAGAGTCTCCAGTTTTTTTTGTGCTGAATTTGCTGGCAAGCGCCCACCAAGCACAGATCGGACTATCAACAGAAAAAATGTCACTTTAGCTTTTACAGGCAAGGGGCTACGCCATGGCAACAAGGGTGGGAGGCAGCCCTGGATTCGCTTTCCTTCGGAGACCTTGTTCTTCACGTGTCGCCTGAAGTTGAGTCTACTGTCCAGCGTTATGCCAAGGTACTTGGCTTCCAAGGGTTAGCTACCCAGTCAAGTTCCACAGCACGGTGGACTCTGCGTGCCATTCTGCGTTTTTTTTTATTAAAACAGATGGAATCAGATTGAAACAAATCTTTAGTCGCTGGCCCTATTTATACAGATTTCCAACCACAGCTTGAGAGTTAGTGCTCTGTGGTTGGCTCGTGGTCTCGCAAGTTTAGCGTTGTGTGTTATGGATGCGAAGTTATACTAAACTTCCACCTTGCTGTAGCAGTTCGGCCAATCATGAACTATCTTACTTAGGATTTGGTAGAAGTTGGAGGCCGAAACTCTTAGGATCTCGCAACAAAGTTTTACTGGTTTCCGATATGTGTCCCTAACTTCTATAAGATTGTGAATAATTGTTTGGAGATTTCCTTGGAGCTCAGAAAGTCGATAAAATTTCTTCCCGCTTCTTTGTACGTTTATTTCCCATCACTTAAGTCAGCCTTTTAGTTAACTTGAGCTTTTATATTGTAAGACTTTATCTTTTTGAACTGACTACATACATACATCTTTCCCGTCAGGTTTGAGTATTCTTCCGTTAAATTTTCCATGCAGATTCCTATGTTTTATGGTTAACGTATTTTCGATTTTTCTAAAACAATATGACTTAGTGTTATAATTCTAACAAAAAGGTCTCTGTCAAACTTGTAATAAATTTTCTAGTTACCGTCTTCACTTAATGACATCATCAATAGGAAGCCAGTTCATCCACAATCGATCAAATATAGGGTAAAAAACGTTAATTTACAAGTTACAACGTATGAATGCTTACAACGTACACCAGTGAACTCCCAACGTTGCTGGAAGGAGGACAACATGCCTTGGTGCACCTAGCAATTGCTCAGAAATATGGAAACAAGTAAATACTTGATCAAGTCTTAAATTAAGATGGGTAGAGTAACAAGTATCCAGATGTTGAGAAATTGCTTACAAATTTTAAAAAAACGAACAATTACATGGTCAGTTGATTATTAGGCTACTATAACGGTAGTACTTCAAATTTTGAAGAACCAACACTATCGTTTCAACTCGTGACTGTTCTCGAAATCTAACAATCGCTCAATCGAAGAATTTATTCGCTTTACCCAATATTGTAAGCGATATTTTTATAAGAATAAGCTGAACAACCGACTAAGTGTGATAGCTGTTCCACATTCAACAAGTATAGGCCCATATGCCATAAGTTTTGTGCCACAGGTTGTGGTTAAAAAACAAAAACACGAAACTTTCATCACATTTAAATTAATTAAAACAAGACTTTATAATAATTCACGCTCGTATAATTTGTTTAGTTTTCAAAAAATTATGAACAACTTTTTACCTACCATGAATCATTAACTTTCGAAGTAATGATTGTCGAATCAATGTCGAAGATTAAATAAAATTAACATTGTCTAAAAGCTGGCTATACCAAGGTTGTGTTTGTCAAAACAAATTCGGGTAATCTTTGCACAGATCCATCAAGATATTATTAAACAAGCTGTTGAATTTCGAATTATTTTCAAACACAGGAAAGAGACACTTTATACCAAACTCTGGATTATCAACTCTCGCTATCGTAGTCTATTATCTGACATTTGACCTCAATCCGATTATACTCAATTGCATACATGGAAAAACGTCAACGACTCTTATCTAATAACCGTACAGAACTGTATCGTTCTTACACATTTCTATTGTTAGTTCAGCTTTAGTATACCGTCAATTAAATCAATTTCAGAGCATATACACAGTTCAAAAGTACCTGTCGCTAAGTAGCGACTTAATTCGAAGATATCCTCTGCTATATTCACGAAAACTCTTTCTTTGTATGCGCTGTAGAAAAGGGGAGTGAGCGCTGTTGAGTGATATAATAGTGATTGTGCCGTGAACGTGTTAAAAACAATGAGTTCACGGAATTTTTAACTAGATTGTGATCCCTTCCCTTTTCAAAAGCTGATGATTGCGTAAATCACTCATTTATTTTAGTTAAATTAAGAAATATGAAATTGGCACCTATGTACCTACAGTCTCATCTTTTTGGAAGAAATCAGTGTGTTGGTGTTAAAGATGAGAGGTCAAGTTGAAAGGAGGTCTACATTGGAGTTCCACAAGGCTCAGTATTGGGACCTTTACTATTTAGTTTTTCCGTTAATGGTATTCATTCTGTTCCAAAATAATGTAAATTATACTCTGATGATTTTCAAATATATCTTCACTTTAAAATTGGTGATGTCGGCGCTGTGGTGAATATAATTTTGATTTTTACTTATCAACAGAGCTAAAACCGATCATTTTAGGATATTTTCAACTACTTAATTACACAGACATGAGTTTCTAGAGTTCAGACAATGACGTTTTGGGCTATTGCGATTAAAGTGAAAGACTTGGTACTAACTATTGACAGTAGAATGACTTGGAGTGATTTTGTGACCGAGATTTTGTGATATGTTTTTTGTTGTTCCTAATTGAAACAAATTAAATACTGTTTACCGCTCCAAACTAAAGCACTCCTAGTAAAATCCTTAATACTTAAATTTAAAAATCCTTAATATTTCCTTAACTTGCTCCGTAGTCAATGACATGTCTGTAGTTCTGAAAAATTGCAGCGGGCACAGGATCGATGTCAATGTAACTCCTTATTACAAAAAACTTAATAACTTAAAACTTAACCGATTTGCGATCGTTTCGTGTTATAATTACTCTCTATTTGGTCCTACAAACTGGAGGGTCTAGTTATTTGTTTTCACCTCCGATAGGCCTATCAGTGCAAAGAACACCAGAAGAGGTTACACTTCGCTTGTTACACCGCTACATAGAACCTTCATGTTTATAAATACTATACCGAGTCCGCATGCAGCTTGTGGAACTTATTTTCTGAAGCAGTTAAATCTATTGACAGTCGTGTCCAGTTTTCAAAATTACTTAAGACTTTCTTGATGAGTAAAATGGGTCAAGTGTCCTTGCCTGGGGGTAGGATGGAATGATTCATTTTTCTTTTTTAAATAAAGTTGTATGGATGATTAATAACAATTAATTATGTATTACAATTTATAATATTGCTAATCTTGTTTTGTGGAGTCTGTTTTATACTGTATGTATTATGTATGAATGTGCTTTTGCGTGCTAGTGCCGGTGTGTGTTTAAATAAGTATATATAGGTTTATATAATTAACCATTTGTGTAAATGTAAAATTCAGCTTACTATTCATTTAAATATAATTTTCTGTTGGATATTAGTTTTCTTGAAAAAAAGTATTTCATTTCAGTTTGATGTTAATTTTTTGTTGGTTATATTCTTAAACTATTACTAGCTGACCCGTTCGGCGTTGCCCGTGGTGGTTGGTATTTTCAATCTTTTTAACGTAATTGTATTCTTTTTAAGTGTTCAGTCAGTGAGTGGTATTTGGCTTTTATATACATATGGATCTCAAATAATAAAAGCACTATTGTCATAATAATAAAAGATCTGAAATTATGATTTTAGTAACTTTGATCCCCCCAAACCCCTCCTAAAATTTCGAAATGTTTCAATCCTTTTCTTAGTGAGCACCTATGGCCCTAGAGGAAGCTACATACAAAATTTCATTCCAATCCGTTAGGTAGTTTTGAAGAAATTGTGGTTTAATAATTTTGATCCTCCCAAACCTCCCCTAAAATTTCGAATTTTTTAAAATCCTTTCTTAGCGAGTGCCTATGGCCCTAGAGGAAGGTACATACCAAATTTCATTCCAATCTGTTCGGTAATTTTGGAGAAATCGTGATTTAGTAATTTTTACCCCCCAAATCCCCCTAAAATTTCCACTTTTTAAGATCCTTTTTTAGTGAACACTTATGGCCCTAGAGGAAGCTACATACCAAATTTCATTCCAATCCGTTCGGTAGTTTTGAATAAATCGTGATTTAATAACTTTGATCCCCCCAAAACCCCCC
>JAGFPH010000594.1:290975-307397 GCA_018207615.1 Philaenus spumarius
CAAAAATCCAAAAATTCCAAAAAATGTTAGGACCCCCAAAAAAAAAACCCAAAATCCAAAAATGTTAGGTTAGGACCCCAAAAAAGTGGGCGTGGCTTGGGTTAGGAACCAAAAAGGCCCAAAAAAATACCCAAAAAAAGGGGGCGTGGCTTGGGTTAGGAACCAAAAAGACCCAAAAAAACACCCAAAAAAAGGGGGCGTGGCCCAAGGTCAATGACCTTCCCCCACTCCATTTTACGCTATATCGCCGCCGACTCTACTGACATAACGTTGCTAATATCTCGAAAAGGAATAGTTTTTAGAAGAAATTTCAAGAGACAAAAAATGTTTATTTCAAAGTGCTTGACCGAAACAATTGCTTCCAAATCGATTTCGTAAATTTTATTTTTTACAAAATTTTCTAAGTTGGAGGAGTAAAAATAAAATTTACGAAATCGATTTGGAAGCAATTTTTTACGAAATCGATGCTTCAAAAGATACTTTGGGTTAAGTTAGTACGTTCCCAAAAGGATATTTTTTTGTTTTAACAAACACAAAAGTTAAAGGGGGAGGAAGTGACTCTATAACCACTTTGTACATTTGCACGTGATAAACGTTCGACATGAAACAGGACAGAGAATTTCCGCAGATCATGTAGGCCTACAATCAAGTTCAGAGTAGATTATGTTTAACCATTTTCACAGCTGCCTAAATAATGGTAGATACCAATTGATAGTTTCACGGTCTTTTTTCGAGTTACTTATGGAGTTGAAGGTAAGGACAAAATTAACCTTGGGTTATGTTTACGTAGCGCGGTTTTATTAAAATCGGTTTCGCTTGCCACCATATTATTAGACCTATTGCAAAATAACGGTATACTTACAACTATAATTTTACCGCACACTTGTCAATTACCATTATATGGAAACTATACTTTATTGTCCTTCAACTCGGGTGAACTGGACATTTTTGCTGTTACACTACTTTTCGTTTTCCAATCGAATAATGTTTATCTGTGACAGTAAGGGATATATAAAAGGCAAGGGTTAGGAATACCCGGTATAATTCTGGGCTACTAAAAACCTTGAGTGTGAAATAAGCGCTTAATTAGCACATCAAGGATTCTAAACATTTCGAAATAATTAACTTGTTAAGAAACCCTGAACTTAAAACAAATGGTATTGTAAGTGATTCACCAGAATATTAATAACTGATCTTGCAAATAAATTTATTCACTCAAAAAATAAAACAACTTGATTGTAAATATTTTCCTAATAAAAATGGAAGCCTTTGAGGAGAAAGAGAGGGACTGATGAGATAGTAGAACCAAACTGGTTTTTATCAAACCACTGTCTTTGCCCCCTGTCAAAATAAACTCAAGATTCTCTTTGGGAAAACGCTAGTTTTGATCGCTTGAAGCAAAACAAATCGGATTCGGAAATATAGTTGCATTATAAAATAAATTAGCAGCTCTAACACCACTAAAATTCAGCTGCAGTGCTTTCGAGAATAGAGCAATATTTTCGAAAATGTCTTGAAAAGTACAAATCAAAAAAATAAAATTAAGTAGTTTCTTTCCTAAAATATAAAACATTTTCAAAAAAATATAAAACCACACCGCAGTATCATAAAGTATATTTGTTTGTATACCATAATGGGCTCAAGAAGTTCGTGCAAAATATATCTTTATATATAATACGTGAAGCCGTTTTTTGTAAACACAACTCCTCCCTTATTTCTGGACCAATTTTAATGTTTGAGGTTTCAAAAAATTCGTCTCATTTCGTAGTTTTGCAATAAGGTTTTAGATGTCAAAAATTCTTATCCTTAATGGCGTGAACTAATCTCAAAGGTCGGGTTTTCCCCATAAGATTAACATGGAAAATATTTAAAAACCATTTCTATACAAAACAGCTGTTTATAATATGAAACAAACTAATCCAGCTGATTTCGTGGATGTAAATAACGATGATTACAGTATTCAGAAGGTTATAAAAACATTTTAATACAAAACAGCTGTTTATAATAAGAAACTAACTAATACAGCTGCTTTGTGGAAGTAAATATTGATTTTTATAAGGGAGGAAATGAATTATTTATTCAAATTATAAAATTTACGAACTAATTTGTTTTGAACATTTAACATTATTTACCATCTTAGTTTTGAGGTTATTATTTATAACTTTTTTGTTAGGTTTTTGATTAAGTGTAGACCTGAGCCTTACTGGTTCTTTTAACCTTTATTATTACTGCTGTTATAAAATATAAGAAATAATTTGATTTGAACATTTAACATTATTTACCATCTTAGTTTTGAGGTTATTATTAATCCTACACTTTTATTATAAATAAAACATAACATATGTTTTTAGAAGGTCGCACCGGGGGTTGGCGTGCAGAGCACGCAGGGGTCTCCCCTAGTGTGTTTTGATTATTGGAACATAAGCAAGTTCGAACGAGTCAAAACTATTGGACCTCGAAAAACACATGTAAATACTAAATTTTCTACGTTATTTGCATTATGTAGAGATTATTGTTGTGTTGAATACCTTGTCTCCTGTACGTTCGAGTGCAACAAAGTGGTGCAGTGGTGAAAAGCGCTCGTCTATTTTGCTACAGTTAAATCCTTCAACACAGTTGGGTAGGTTCGAACTAGTTACTCGCGTCCTCATAAGTCTAAATCAAAAAAACAATTGCACGTGATTGGTTGAACAGAAGTGATTAACAAGACTAAATCCAATGAGCGGTGACGTTCTAAACAAGCGTGTCGTACTGAAATATAAAACAGTTTCGTTGCATATAGTTCATTCCACCAGCCGTGGCGCCTGAGGGTAAAGGGTCTCCTATTGCATCAGGTACCACGGCTGGTGGAATGGAGTATAGTATTTGCCATAACGTTTTTGTAGTTTGATTTTAAACAGCGACCACAGAATAAAAATAGACCGGGCACCGACTCCAGTGAGTGTGTCGCACTTGGCGCAGAGTTTGATGTCACCAAAATGGCGGCCGGCCAGAGTCACCCTAGTCCTGGGCGTCGGAGGCCGTTTGTGCTCATCCACCCGCCTTCGCACTGGCTCTGGGACACTTATTATGCACATTTTTCAAGTTTTTCTTTATTAAAAAAAATAATCACCCTGTTTAATTATTTTTCAAGAATCACTTGACAAAAGTAGCCACTTTCTTAGGCCAGTAAACTTTTATTTACCAAGTAACAGAAACACAGAGATAAGGTTATAGATTTTTATTTGTACTTGTTATATACTTTATAATTCGTTATTATGCTTACTTTTTCCTACAATAAACCGAGGCTTTATTTATTCACTTCTATACAGTATAATGACATAATAGTAATACACTTAGCCTAATAATAATTGTCATGTTATATAGTTGATAATAGCCATGTTGATGTTGTCATTGTTATATCTTTCGTTTTTCATTACTTTTTCTTACTATAAAGAGGTACAGTATTTTTTATTGATTTCTATACAATATAATAACGTAAAGTTGATACACTTAAATGTCATTTTATATAGTTTGCTAAGCCATATTGATTATATGGTAGACAATGTTTAGATTTAAAATAAATCGTTATTATCATACAACATTCTAAACCATTTTACCTTTAATGTTTGGATGGTTAATGAAAATCAATTTTTTTTTTTAACGGGAAAAACAGCTAAAATGTATTACTAAAGCTTTGTAAGTAACTGACAAAACCTTAGAGACAATAAGTCGTCTGTCAGTACGGCAATAACGAGACGATCGGCGCGCGCAGCTCCGTGGGAATTTAGCGAATAGTTTAACCTGCTGTAAAAACTAAACTACTTGAGCAAATTTATTGGAAAAATTTGTATCATAAAATTTAACTTATTGGCTCAAACTTTTACGCTTACACCTCGTCTCTGACCAAAAAACAAAAACGTTCCTCACAGAACAACTTTTTCATGTCACAATTTAAAGTTCCATATTAAGTCCTGGCTTTGGTAATTTATTTATACCTTTAAAGATTTTTATACCATTATTATCCCACACTAATATTCTGTCAGTGTGTCAAAATTCAAAGGAATCAGTGTGTTGTAAGTGTTTATAAAACAGTGCATTTGAAACACGCGCATTACAATTTTAGCGTCATCTCCGAGCCGTTTCGGCTTTCTAGACGTTCCCAAGATGGCTGATTTAGGCACGTTTTTCATAATGTACAGGTATAGGCATTAGGCAATGCCCAGTCTATTTCATTCTCTGGTCGATGATTTTAAAGTGTCCGGTGCGCGGTAACATCTGACTGTAGATTATATTATGTAGCAAAATTGAGTTGCTATAAGATTGTCCATGGCTGGTTTAAATAACGGATGTAGGCCTAAGTAAAATTGCGTAATAACAAAATACAGTAAAAGTCACCTAGCAATCGTAGTTCTCGATTATTTTTATTTGCCTTTTCAAATACTTGTAAATTAACTTAGTAATAATGAATTATTTATTGTCTTTCACTGTCTATTTCACTTGTATTAATTTATTCTTTTAAACATCCATTAATTTTAACTTGTCAAAATATTTAAGTGTTGGCTCCAAATCAAATACACATCTCCTACGTAACACATTAACCCACAATAGAAGACTGGACTAGAGCCTGGATAATTGACAAGGAAGACAAGATAAATTTCCTGGAATATTAACTCCGTTCGTTTCTAATTATCTTAAAGGCATTAAGCACATCACGACATTCATCAGGGTTCAGATTACGTCTTGAACACAATTAACAAGTCTCTAGCTTATTATTTGTTACGTCTTCTCTGAGGATCGCTAACTCGGTCATCCTCGTCCTAATAGACTTTTCTTGGAGTAGCCGGGAATAAACTTAACTGAAACGTTGTGTATGGCTATTTATATTATTTCTTAGAAGAAGATGGTAGTGCATTTTAACTGAACACTGGATTTTTGCTGGAATAATCATCGTTTAGTCTATTCGAGAATAGTTCAGTGAAGAAACGCATTTTAGCTAATAAAATAGAGTACAGGCAGATGAATCTCAAACTTATATATAGGCCTATATAAGTCTACATAACGTGTAATTCCCGCGTTTCTGTTATTATTTACAATTTGGTAATCGTGATATCTCATGAACGATAATTATTCGCAGGCAAAATGTACAAGCACCTTTTTGTAGAGAATCGTATGATCTAACGAAATGAATACTAAGTATTTTTACAGTAACACTTATAGTTTTATGAGTTATTTTCAAAAAATTGTATGAGTATCTTTGATTTTGAATAAAAACTGTACCACAAGTAGGATCTATGGGATTTTGACTTTCCATTTGAAATAATGATTTGAAGGTCTACAGTCTACAACATTGAATTCTATACTAATTTTTAGAGGTTGAATGTCTATTCAACCTATAACTGAAAAGTGGATTACAGTTCGCTAATCTTCTGTAGTTTGAAACATAACATACATAAAATATATATTATTTCTTCTAGCTGCAGCGTATTTACTTTTCATTCTCTTAGCACCCTCGTCAATTATTTGGCTCTGTTTCTAATTGTTGTAAATTCCTCCTCTTCCTCTCATTTCTAGTTATATAATATTTACATTATTGTATTTTATATTATGGAAGATAATGATATGTTTTAAATGTACAAGTTGACTATGACTATATTTTATAGCATGAATCAGTAAGAAATGATTAATAAACAAAGACTATTTATTACTACAAAAATCGGGAATAAATTGGCATAAATATGAATTATTCTCATAAGCTGCATGTATGTTTTGTTAGGCTAATGTTTTGGTTTGTTTTTGGACAAGAGTTATAATTAAAAGGGGCACTTCAGACTTCAAAAAAATGTATATAATGTTATAAATGTTGTAAGTCAAAGTATTTCTACGATTTCATGTGTGCTTAGCCTACTCACAAAATTAAGACTTTATTTAGAATATGAGATTAACTTCTATTTCCTCAAAACCAAATTACAGTTAAGAGTTAAATACATTGTATATTTTATAGAGCACATGAAAATAAATAAAGCCTACACATAACCAGAATATATTTACATTAGAATAGAAAACTATAAATTTAATTTTACCTACAAAAAACTATTTTAGAAGAAGTAAATGCAATCTTAAAATGATTTACATAGTTGTTTTATTTATTTCAACTAATAAAATGTGATTGACGAAATCATCTGTTGTATGTTTGAATCGGAGTTCAATGTCGACAGCGGTTGCTTAGTATGATTAATAAGTATCGTGTGACTTTAAAACGATATCTATTTTAACTACAATAATATTCAAATGGGAAAATAACGGTTACACAATTATTGTTATTTTTTGTAAGATAATTCACACAAAAATTCATTCCTGCATGTTTTTAGGTTAAGTAATACTTTCTTGATAAATGGTATCTTTCTAGTTGTTACAACTTTTGAGATCCATACAAACTGAAAAGGACAAAAGACCTGTAAACTATTACAGTGGGAATTGTCCATTTCCAAGTATAAATAGCTTTAGTTACAACTTAAAATATCTGATGATTTAAAAACACATTTTTTTAAACTTTGTAAATGGCAATGAACCGCTGACGTGAGTTGAGCAAATTTCCAAAATTAAGTTTATAGGCCTATGTTTTAGGGTTTCAACCAACAATTTTGGAAATAGGACTACTCACGACGGGGCTGAATAGCTGCAAAATGCTTCGCACGCCATTCCGCATATTAAGGGTATCTTCAATACACAAAGCATTAGGTGCTTCGCAGGCCATTCCGCATATTAGGGGTATCTTCAATACACAAAGCATTGCATGCTTCGCACGCCATACCGTATATTGGGAGCATTTTCAATACTCAAAGCATTGCATGCTTCACACGCCATTCCGTATATTAGGGGTATCTTCAATACACAAAGCATTGCATGCTTCGCACGCCATAGAGTATATTGGGAGTATTTTCAATACTCAAAGCATTGCATGCTTCGCACGCCATTCCGCATATTAGGGGTATCTTCAATACACAAAGCATTGCATGCTTCGCACGCCATTCCGTATATTGGCAGTATTTTCAATACACAAAGCAAAGCGTGCTTCTCACGCCATTCCGCATATAAGGGGTATCTTCAATACACAAAGCAAAGCGTACTTCGCACGCCATTCCGCATTTTAGAGGTATCTTCAATACACAAAGCAAAGCGTGCATCCCACGCCATTCTGCATATTAGGGGTATCTTCAATACACAAAGCATTGCGTGCTTCGCACGCCATACCGTATATTGGGAGTATTTTCAATACTTAAAGCATTGCGTGCTTCGCACGCCATTCCGTATATTGGCAGAATTTTCAATACACAAAGCATAGCGTGCTTCGCACGCCATTCCGCGTATTGAGACTATTTTCAATACACGGTGCATTGAGAGCTTCGCACGCCAACCCCCGTATTGGGAGTACCTTCAATACACAATGCATTGCGTGCTTCGCACGCCAACCCCACGGTAGAATCCACCTCATGGCTTTGAACCAGGTACTTCTATGGTATTTTACGTTTCGATCGATTTTGGTGGAACCAAGCGAGCTATAAGGTCGCGTAAAAAAAACAAAATGTGCAGAATAACATCCTACATGTATATTTGTAGAAAAAACTCAAAAACAAATTAATTCTCGTAGGAAAATCTAAAAAAATAGTTACTTACGATCAAAAAATCGGTACTTCCGATTGTTGGATTTTTTGGCTAACGAACTAGTCCGAGCGAGGTAGACAATCAACATGTGTAAACATTTTGAACCAAATCGGACTTAAAATGCGGCCATTAGAGTGCGCACACATACACACATAAATATATTCATATATATGATTTTTAATGACACCCCAAAACGTGTTCTGGGGACCATGATCGGTGCTCATTTGCTACTCCTGACCTTGGGTCTTACCATAAGGGCCACTGCAATAGCTCATTTTTCCTACGGAAATTCGCTAATAATCTGACGATTTAAAAAACACATTTTTTTTAACTTTTTAAATGGCAATCAATAATAATTATAACGATAAAATGGTTTATTATTTTACTTGTTAGAATGTTAAGTCTACAATATCATTAACAACTGATCTTACAAGGTTGCTGTGTAAACCGTATTCACTTTCTTGTAAAGAATGGCAGCTTGTCAACGCGTGCTCAATTAGCACGAGATAAACTCATGACTTGAGAAGGAAATATATTTATAAGGCCAGGAGACAACTCTTCTCTGTTCGTAATTTCAATCTGGAAATAAACTTGTTTAGAATTATTTTGAGAACTGGTAAGTAGCCTACTATGTTTTACTATTGACAACAGACTAGCTGTAGTTTTCTCCCGTGTTAAAAATAGGAACAATTTGTGCTTTATCAAGAAAACGTTAGTTTGTGAAAATTAATCTGATTATGTTTAATCGAAAATAGAAATTTATTAATTATCTTTCTTAGATGCTGTCGTACAATCCTTGATTTTGTCGTCAATTTTATAACATGTTTGAGTTCAGCGCAACGCGAGTAGCGTATAAGTATACGCCATCGATAAATTTAAATTTATGTGTGTTCAATGTACATTGTAGTGTAGGCTATTTTGTATATATATGTAACTAGCTGACCCGATCCGGCTTAGCACGAATAGACAAATCAAAGTTAAATGTATATTAAGAAAAATATACAGGGTGTTGATTAAGTCTGGAACCGGTTTAATATTTCGTATATAAGGAAAACTTGAAGGTACAGTTCGAGCAAACTAGGAGTGAACTTGGCCTAATGGGCGAGTCATCCCTTCTACAGTCTACTTCTCCTTAAACCTGCCTTGGCGGTACAACCAATTCCACAAAAAAATAGGTCCACAAATAACATTTAACTGAGGAAATAGACAGCGCTCACATTCTTATAACTTTACGTACTTGCTTACAACCTTTTTATAAAAAAGTATTTCACATTTTAGAGAAAACTATGACAAATATCTATAAATAAGGAAGGTTTTGTTTCATACAAAATTATAAAATGTTATAACTGTGAAGCAAAATTTTACTAAGTTTTTTATAAAATAAAAGTAATGACAACAAAAATGTTCAAAGCGAGAAATTTTTGTATTTTTAGACAAAAAGAAAACTTTTTGCGAGAAAGTTGTTGATAATTAGTGGAATTAACTTTTTTTATTTAAAACAATTTTCTGTACGACCTTTTGTTTAGTCAGGAGGAAGGTAATTTCTATAATGAATACATTTTGTGCTTGTTTGACATTGATTTAGTGCGATCCTGGCTGTTCTGATTTGGTAATCAGATTATATAGGCTAAGTAATTTTATTATTCTTAGTTATTGCGGGTTTTCCTAAATCCAATCATTTTTTTGTAAATTGGACTTCATGCTTAGATTTTTGTAAGGTTCAAGTAAACTTGCCAACTTGGACCTTCAATATTTTTAAATATCAAATATTAAATTTTTTTGTTTACTACTCATTCAGTAAATGTTTTACCATTAAAACTTTATAACGATTTAGGCCTACACAAAATTTACATAATAATATACTACCCATATAAAAACCTTAATGCTCTATGAAGTATCGAATTCAATACAGTAAAATAAATTTTTAAATGTTCAGTAACGTTTTTTTTCGAATTCGGACATTGATTTTTACTATCATGAATAACATAGCTGATGAAAATACATTAGGCCTACTACAGATGGGCACTGTTACTGTTGTTGCTAGTTTAACTGTTGTAAAAAAAAACTAACAAAAAACTAAAATAAACTAACCCGAATTCGTAAAATGTTTCTGAATATTTTAATTTATTATAATGCATAGAATCCGATCCTGTATTATAGCACGATAAGGTTTTTTTGTGACACTTGTATATATTTATAAATAAAACAACTGATTTTTACACGTCCTGTTCACTAAGAAAAATGTGTTTTTCACTTTTATTTACCGTTACATTACAGTGACAAACTAGGGTGTACAGTGAAGAACAGAGGTCTATTTTTTTTATTGAGGTTGTACTGGTGACGTTGGACACAACAAACACAGCGTGGGGACCTGGCCTTACTTCCCCTCTCGGGGTGCATTGCCGGCGTGAGGAATCTGTAGATGTGATTGAGGAACCTACTCTGTGTAAAAATACTATTTTATTAACATATCAAAAAATCTATCCGCCATCTTGGATCCGCCATTTTGAATGTAACTTTGTTTTTTTTAAATAGGAAGGCGGTCATGTGATACATCATTTCAATGTAGAATTTCAAGAAAAAACCAACGGTGAAATTTGCACATCCATATTTTTAACCGATTAAAAATGGCGACCAAAAAACAACTAAATCGCGTTTTCCGATTTTGCCCCATTTTGCTGTACTATTTTTGTTTTAACATTAATTATTATTCTTTTTGTATTCAGAATTAAATAAGCTTTCAAACGATATGCCACACAACATTATTCGGTTGAACCACTTGAAATCAATGTTGAAAAAATCAAAATGGCTGTAACTCAAAAATGTTGAATACTCCCAATTATCGTTGGGTATATCAATAAATATATTATACTATGCATTTCTTAGGGGGATTTTTAGTAACTTTGACCCCCCAAACTCCCTAAAATTTCGAATTTTTTGAAAGCTTTTCTTAGCGAGCACCTAGGGCCCTAGAGGAAGCTACATACCAAATTTCATTCTAATCCGTTTGGTAGTTTTGGAGAAATCGTGATTTATTATCTTTGACCCCCAAATCCCCCCTAAAATTTAGAATTTTTTTAAAACCCTTTCTTAGCGAGCACTTATGGCCCTAGAGGAAGCTACATACCAAATTTCATTCCAATCCGTTTGGTAGTTTTGGAGAAATCGTGATTTATTAACTTTGACCCCCAAATCCCCCCTAAAATTTCGAATTTTTTAAAAACCTTTCATAGCGAGCACCTATGGCAATAGAGGAAGCTACATACCAAATTTCGTTCCAAACCGTTTGGTAGTTTGGAAAAATTGTGATTTATGAACTTTTACCTCCAAATCCCCCCTAAAATTTCGAATTTTTTTAAACCCTTTCTTAGCGAGCACCTATGGCCCTAGAGGAAGCTACATACCAAATTTCGTTCCAATCCGTTCTGTAGGTTTTGAGAAATCGTGATGAGTGAGTGAGTGAGTGGTATTTCGCTTTTATATAGCCTATATAGATTATGTGTAGTGGTTTAAATTAATGTTTAACAACGTTCCGAGTGCGCGAACCGCAAACATTTGATAATGACCGAAAAAATAGTTGAAACGGCCGTCATTTTATAAAATTAACGACAGCAACAAGGATTGTACGACAGTATCTAAGAAAAGGTAATTATTGTTTAGAACAATCCAGTTTAGGCTACCGCAAACAAATATAGAAATTTATTAATGATATTCGTATTTACATTTTAGTAAATTATTATGTATCATAAATAATCATTTTCCTTTTCATTTCTTCTATGAGTTCTATGCCAAACAATACTTAATTTTTTTTTAATTTAAAAATAATAACAATACACTAATGCTCACACACGTACGTTCAATACTCAAACGCGTTTCAATGACAGTGTCGTCATCCTCAATGATACAACTAACAACTTATAACTAGTTTAACCTAGGACTAAGATAGATATTTACCTTGCTTCCTTACTTACAATTTTTTGTTTACAAACATTCTGTAGTAATGCCATTTACCTAACATTACAATAATTACACATTACTATCAACGGATATAATGTGAACTGTTAAGTAAAATTATGTACAAGTGGATCACTTACTGCTAATGTATTACATAACAATCTGCCTGGCCTCAAGTTGGAATGGAAAATAATAAAATTTACAAAATAATTTCAAATAAAATTTAAGCCTATAAATAGTTTTCAAAAACTTTCTCTCTCAATTCCAAACAATTATTCATTAAAAAATGTAGATCAGCTTATGGATGTTCATAGTTGATACATTAAGCAATCCTTTATAGCTGATTTCATACTTTGGAATACAGTAATTTATATTTCTAACTTTAAGGTTAGGTTTTTGTTTAGAATAATATGCCAGTTCTTTTTAACCTGTTTTATAACTACTGTTACATCGTAAACGTAATTAATTGATTTAGACAAAACAGCTGTAGTTATCAAAATGTTTGGCCTCGCTGACATTTTCCATTTGCAACAGTTTCGCTTGCAGTTTTTATTCATCTTTAACGTTTTATCTAGCCAGCTAAATACATAAGAAACTGTTGGCCTTAATTTGTAAAAATCAGCAGCGTAAAAGTTTCATCAAATTACATTAGTGGTTTTTGATTTATTAAAAAACAAACTTAGTCTCTTTATAATATAATATGGATTACAACACAGATATATCACACTATGACCACCCAAATTGAGTTAGATACGTTCATTTTGTGATAACGAGTTTGACCTCTTTAATGTGCGTCGTTTTTATAAAGGAATTGTGTTAGAGACAAATTCAAATAATGTTTTGTTGATTTTGGCCATTCTCACAGATTAGAAGTCTTATCAACGAGGCCACAGATTGCCTGTGTAGTTTTACAGGATGTTACTATTGTTAGAAAATAATTTTTTATAAAATCTGTTTAGAAATTAAAATGATTTTATTACAATAGTTTATTTTTAAAAAATAAACCTACTTCCAAAAATGTTAACTTGATTCAAAAAGTTGAGTTTAAGCGACGAGGAGTTTTGAAATATGATTCCAAACATCTGGAGAATGTTTGTTAGAATGCATCATAATAATGGAAAATGATCACATAAAAATACGTTCCTAAATTATTTAGAAGTACATTTTCAAAACAACACACAAATATATTTAGAGCAGGGACCATATTCTCCGACAAACAATATTTCATGTAGTTAAAATAATTACTAAAGTTAATTACTTAAATTACAGAGGTTTGTTGCCCGCCCTATTTCAGAAGCATACTACATATCATTATTGGTTTTAATTGATATTCTATGTATTTAAATTGTCACTATTTTGTTAGAGTTTTACGTCTTTTTTCATTACTTTTGCTAGTATAATTGACAAAAGTGGTGATTGTGACATTTTCTATTTCCGGGATATCGCTGATTACCGGTATATACAAAGTACAGAATTGGTCCCAAGACACTGCCCTGAGGTAACCCTGCTTTTATCCCTGTCATACTGGAACATTTCCCTTCTTGTTTAACACGAAATATGTCTTCACATACAAATATGGATATGGTAGATGCTTTGCACAAATCCAGTATACCAAAAGACTAGGTCACGTCCATTCAATGGCAGAACATATTTTATTATCTGCATATGCCTTTTTAATTAAGTCAGTTATTCGTTGCACCTGGTCGAAGTTAGAATGTTTACTCTAAACCAAATGATGGCGAATGGTTATAAGCTAGCTTTTCAAAAAGTTCTGTTATGGTTGAAAGTAATGAAGTAGGGCTATATTATAGATTAAAGTTTGTTGGTAGTTTTCCCAGATTGGAATTGATAGTTACTTGCCAATTGCATATATCCGGTACATACTTCAATCGGAAATAACTTTTTTAGATATTTAAGTTTTACAATAATTGCTTTTCTTTGTAGTTTCTTAAATATTTACCCAGAATGATTGAATGTTTATCGAATGGAGCCTTCTGAGGAGAAATGTCAGTTTTAAATTCCTCGTGAGTATCTTGGTGTATGTACAGCATTTCAATATACCGATTGAATTTTTCAAGTATAAATTAGTTAAAGTTCGATGAAACTCCGTTTTGAACAGCTTTTAAAGAAGTACATTTTAGATTCAATTGACTTATTACAGTAGTTTTATGAATTTTTATTGACAAAACTGGAAAATACTATTTCTAAGATAAATCATTTAGCCTATATTTAAATATTGTTTTTTAAAAAAACTATCTGCAATTATTTGAAATTCATTTTTATTCTTTCGCTAAAAAATACAACAATAATACACAATAATATAAAGTAATCAACAATTAAACCATAATTATAGAATTCAACGATTTAAGCTATGTTTTTAGCGTATATTTTTCATCAAACAGGACACTCATCAATATTTACGGCAGATGATATGTTATCCACAAAGGCAAAACGCTTTTTTGAAACTATCAAATTACTTATTACTGATGTATAATAATAATAACAATAATATTTATTAATAATAATTTACATACTTAGTAAATATACAGCTGACATGTTAGCCACGCCCACACATTTAATGTAGCCTACGGCTAGAGGAGTACATACGTTTTACATAATGGGAAATATCTAACCATCTCTTAAAGTATTTTTAGTGTGAAAAAACTGAACTAAATCTATGCCACTATTCGACATTTAGTGTGAAAAAAACTAAACTAAATACAAAATAATAAAAGTAATAAAAACTGAAATAAATACAAAATAATTAGTCTACCTTTTACTTGACTTTTAACATAATGCGACTTCCCCTGCAGTGGTATATTTTAGCAGGCCTCTTCATACGAGATTAAAACAAACAAACTACTGTATATCCAAACATATATTGCTTACACACATACTCGCATACACTCCATAAACTACCATACACATTCATTCCAATCAAACCAATGCATAAAACATTCACACAACATTCTTAAATAGTTCATCGCAAGACTCGAAACCCCAAATTCAACCCCTCACTCGCGACATATAGTCCAATCAAATGGTGTTTTCCAGGGAAAAAAATAGAAGTTTTTTCTCACTTCTATATGTGGATTAAAGTAGGAGAGTAACTAATAAATATTATTATTATTAGCTGAGAGAAAACTATTCGATCAATTTGAAATTTTCCCGAAACATGCAAATAAAAAAGGGATGAACGAAAAATAGTTTGCATGTTCATTTTTCGTTCATGCATTCAAACGAACAATGAACAAAATCCCTTTTTGAACAAAATCCCCCAAAAATCAGTTATTATTAGTATTAGCTAAACGAGAATTTTTAGAAAGATGCTGTTTTTTGCATATGGTAGGGTACATTAAGGGCTACAAATAAGCCAAATTGTATCAAAATGTTGAGAGCCGTTTTTTAACAAAAAAATAACAACCGACCTTTTCGGGATTTTTTGGCCAAAAAGGGGTTGTTTTTCAAAAATTTTCAAAACCTTTTTTCGTGCATCTATACAGGCCTAATTGACATGTTTGGTGCAAATTTGTTCGAAATCGATCGAATAGTTTTAAATCTAGCTTTGTAAACATGCAGGTAGACATTTTGTAAAACCCACTTTTATGGACTCAGGGGGTCCCAAAACGGATATTTCCACAAAAATCTCAACATCGATTTTTTTTTTGCGATCACTATACTTTCTCTATACTATAGTATAGTGAGAAAGTAAAAACACTGTTTGTAGCAAATTCTGTTCATGAGGAAAAAAGAAAGAATAACTAAACAATTAAAATACTTTCTTATAATAAACTTTGAAAGTTTGGTCCAAACTATTCACCACAATTACACTCGAATTTTATCATAATACTGCTTACTTTAATATACTAGCACAATATTTAAAACACCTGGTTAAATAATTTAATATTTACTCAGTGTGTAATTACGACAAAACAAACAACATAGCTTCAGCATTGTATAGCTTACACTAAAAAAAAAAACTACCTCAATAACACTAAAATGTATTCTTGCATTTCATTTTTTTATATTTAATGGCAGTTTGTTAAAGATTCTAGGTGCAATATTAGTAGAATACTTCGTACAAATATTTCCCTAGCACTTGGTACTCTCATGCCTGCCTCGTAAAATCTCCCGTCCCTCGTAAAAGATATTACATATTCTAAAAAATCCAATGAAGCTATATAACTCAGGAAATTCTAAGCGATGTAATGGTGAAAGATGTTTTCAAAAGTATGAGACTGCCATCGTTACAAACAAAGTTTGTCTGTTTGCATTATTCTAGATTATTCTAAAATACGCTTACGGTTTTGATACGACCAAAAAATACTTCAAAGTGTGGCCGAAATGAGATAGAGACATTATCAAACCAGTTTAAAATTGTTGTACATCACTAAAATATTACAAAAAAATGTGTTTATAACTACAACCCTTAGCGCAAAGGGCGAATAAACTTGTTTAACATTTAGCTTATGAGAGTAAAATGAGATCTTTGAAACTTTTACCTACGCCTGACGAACGTTACCAGCCCCCCCCCCCCACCCCACCCAGAAGATCTTTTTAATAATCTGCATTTTATTTCAAACTAGTTGAATACGTAGTCGATATTCAATTAAAAATTACAATTATGATTGAATTCGTAATGTGATCACGAAAAAATCATCGTTCTTTTAGAAATAAATATGATCCCTATGCTACGCAATCACTAAAGATCCCTATGCGGCTAAAGTCTGCCACAACAATGCAAAAGTCTCCGTCCGCTTTTAAAGTTATTTTTAAGCGATTTTAGATTAATTCAAACAATAATAAAATTATTACATAACCCTA
>JAGFPH010000594.1:312919-326914 GCA_018207615.1 Philaenus spumarius
TCTAGGATTAGATAGCTAAGTTCTGACATCGAATAAACAGTCAAAGAACTCAAAATGGACTATGTGAGAAAGTGAGAGACGAAAGTTATGCATTACCAGGCCGGACAGACGTGTTTTACTTTCTCATGAGTCTTCAGGAACAAAGAGTGAAGATGTTTGCCGTAATGACATAGTGCTGTTTAAACTGTTACTTGTACCACTAGCGCTCCGGGCGGGAAGCTCCGTTATCGAGATTCTTGTAAGATTAGTTTCATTATAAGAGAATTAATAGGAACAGATTATTACTTCCAATACAGTCGCTTCAATGGAGAATAAGTTAAATTGTACACAATAGTTCACTAAAACGTAAGCAACACAAAACAGTTATTTATGTAATGATCGTCCAATATCCACGAGAGATAAGTGTAATTTTACCGTAGCGAAGCTCGGTAATTTCCCGAGAGCGATAAAGACACTTTACACTCGAATGACATACAAAACGTTGCCTTACAACTGTAGTAAGCTTTATTGTAATAACTGTTAGCACGTTATTTGTATTACTTAATTAATAGTTATTGTTGCCATTAAAAAATGTACAGTTTGGGAAAGTGCTTGGGTTACTCCACCCTTCAACTTTGTTTGCCTTACGAAAAGTAAACAATATTAAAAAAGATTTATGTATGAATTTAAAAAAAGATGTATTCGACTTTACTTATAGGTAGGCTACATTTATTAGCGTATTTATTTAGTGTTTCCATTCTATATAAACTCCAATATACGCTACTAAATGTGTTGCTATGATAACACCTAGACCTAAACTAGATTTAAATTTCATAAACATAATTATTGAAGTTATACTTCTTTGCGCCCGTTGTAATCGGGATGGGGTGTCGGTCGAGAAACCGCGTCACGCTAGGAGTAAAATCCGGAAAGTGCCTTTTTATACCTTTTCTCTACAAGAGATACCTCAAGAGTCTCGGTGGGTGAGTGGTTAACGCACTCGACTTCCACGCTAGAATCCCTGGTTCGATCCCCGGCTGGGATTTTTTTTTCAAAAATTATAGGAAAGTATACGAATATACGAATGGCTAAAGAAGTATAACTTCCACCGTCTGGTCCGACGCAGACCCAATTTTTTCTTACAAGTATAGTTAAATTATTATGATTTCAATTTTCGAAGAACGATCTTGCATGAGTTTGATCTTGGTTGTAAACTCAGTTTTATAAACCATCCCAATTTCAACAAATACCCAGATTAAATAATATGAGCTAATCAGATTGTCTATGATAAGTGTATAAGATCAATAAACACTCGAACTAGTCAGCTGTTTGTAAGACAAGGAGGTATGACGTGATGTTTATTTTTAAATCTTACTCGACTTATCTGTTATAACGGGTTTTTGCTTCCAGATATTGAATTTTAATACAATGGTTATTTGAAGTTCGAGTGGTAAGGCATGTAGAAGAATTTTCTCTATTGAATCATTTAAGTAGTGCCTATTACATTTACTGTCATAATATAGACTACTTAATGTACAACAAAAATATACACTGAATCTAAACTCAAGACATAAATTGTACCTATAATAATGTAACTTATTAGTTTCGAAGGGGATGCATTAGTTAAAATGGTAAATTTATTTTATTTGTTGGACTTTTTGTGGTGATGGCCAATTTCTTAATACTTAGGCCTACCTAGGTTTCTCTGTTGTTTAAAATTTTGTAAAATAAATATTTGGATGACAATTAACAAACCTTTTACTAGCAATGTATGAAAACTAGTATACATAAATGGGACTAAAATTGATTCAATCAAAAGTAAAATTGCAATTTAAGAAATTGGAAATATATTGAGCTTTCTTTTCCAATAAAAAATGAAGCGACATCGGAATAAACAGGTATACTACATATATTGGTTTAGTAATTTTTAATTTACGAGTAAGAAATCCCTCAATGTTCATACGTTTTGTTAAATATCTTTAAAATTAAAAAAGGTTTATTATCAAAATAACTTTTAGAATAAGATTCCGTAAAAAAATATAGATTTCAATCATCAAAATTTACCTCCAAATAAAGTTGGAAACGTTTTTAACTGTTTTCAAGAATTTTTCAAATAAACACTCCCTTTATGAGAAATTTAGAATCTTGATTTAAAATCTAAGTATAAGTAACTTTGTTAGCTACTACTTGTACACACGAATGAACTAAAAATGTTGCAATTGTTTTAAATACAGTATACGACTCCATTAAAACACAAATAACCAATAACAATTTTTAAGAATATCGAATCAAGTCAAAACTGACTATAAATTCCGTGAAAACAGATCATATAGAATTGTAAATAATAATACGAGTTATTTTTAGAAGCTTGCTAAATTGCATGATGCTTTATAAACAGTTAATATTTCTTATAAAAATATGTACCTTGGTTAAATTTCTTCGTACACTCTCAACGTTAATTCTTAGTAAAGAGAGAATTGGAACAAGTTGGATCTGTACTGAGATCTTTTATGTAACCACGTGCGATACTTTTACTGATGTTTTTATACGATAGTAAAATTGCTACGTGGAAAGTAATGATGAAATAATAGATCACTGATCTCCGTCTTCTACTGAGAAACTTCACAAAGGCAGTGAAAACTCGTCTAGCCATTTGTTGGATATGCTAATTATTTATTAAAATATAGACCTGTTTTTAATACAAATAAATACATACCTTGTACTGTGCACGTTTGTTGGTTTTATAAATTTTTTAGGTGATATGTCTGAGTTGAAGATATGATGTTTTGACAGAAATTTATTAAAATTAATAACTAATGCAATCAAACAAACCGATAACTTTCCCCAAAAATCATTGATCAAATAATTTTGTTCTTGAAAAATCAATTTCCGAAACTCTATGTTTTACTACAATAAATTATGTTGTTATTCTTGTTTTCTATAGTTATTAGTTGTTATTCCTGTTTGTTTTTTATTATTAGTTGTTATTCCTGATTTTTTTTTAAATATAATTATTATTTGTTAATCCTGTGTTTTTGTAATTATTAGTTGTTATTCCTGTTTGAAAAAAATTTAGTAGTTATTCCTGTTTTTAATAGTTATTAGTTGTTATTCCAGTTTTTGGTAATTATTAGTTGTTATTCCTGTTTTTTATATATAATTTTTAGTTGTTATTCCAGTTTTTTTAAAATGATTATTTGTTGCTATTCCTGTTTTTTTATTTATTTTTTTATTATTGGTTGTTATTCCTGTGTTTTATAATTATTAGTTGTTATTCCAGTTTTTGATAATTATTAGTTCGTAATAAACATTATAACTCACGATTTTAAAATAAATACTGCCCGTAATTTGACCTAAAAACTATTATTAAAATTTTAACCAATGTTATTGTATTTTCCTTTGGAATCATGCGAATTTTTCTGCAATAAAAGTAAGCCTATATTTACAAAAAAAAAAAAATAAAATAAAGTTTGTTGCAACAATTATTTGTATTTAAATAACAACACAATTTCCCATTTGAGACACTTATAGCTAATTCAGTCAACAACAGCCAAAATTCATTTAAAGACTTTATTTTGAGCGTAAAAGTAATTAATTGATTTACAAAGAACACAACCATTTAAAGCTGTAAAAATTAAGGAAAATGTCATAAAAAACACCAAAAAGCGACTTTTCAAAACAATTCGCACTCTTGTATTTTTACAAAACTAAAAAACACTGTTTATTTATAAGCACATTTTTTACAGACAGATTTATAAATGTATCGAAAACAAAGATTTCCAAAATGGTGTTAGTTAAAATGTTCACAGTAGTGTTCTATTCATAAAACTTATCGACAAAAAGAAGAACACAAAAAAGTCAGACACCATTTTGAAATGGTTAAGGGTAACATGCATTTTTTATGAAATCGGATATTCTACACACATTTTGGTTTTAAGCTTGCCTTGTATGTTGTAGACAACAATCAACATTTTATTTTTTGTTTTCGTTTATTTACGAAATAAAAATGTATAGACTATTGAAAACTCAGCGTATTGATTGAAATTATTTCGGAACATTCAAAACCAAACACTGTTGGAATATTTTTTTAAACCGATTATAATTTAATTATTTTTCACTGTGATACAACAATAATTTATTATAATATATTTATGTTGATACGTTCTTAGAATTGAATGTTGTCCTCGTTGTGCTGTACCATTGAAGAAACAACACTGTGTTCTTTCTTCAATGGCTGCACTAACCAATTTTTATAACCCGACTATATAGGCCTAATATTTCCATTTCTTACAATTTGAAAGCCCCCAGACCTCAGACAATCACGTATGATCTTCAATGTCTGTAATATAGTCTAGCATCAACAATAACAAGTATCCTTACCAAATAAGTGAAAGTAGTTCCTGATCTAATACGAGACACCGTGGCTGTAATCACGTAGGCCTTGTATCTTACAGATTACGTAGGCACAGATGAGAAGTAAACAGAGTAAAGTTCAATCTGTGACTTCCAAGTAGACTGTGTTATTCTATCAGGAAATTAACACTTTCAACGAAACTTTGAGGTTAAGTGAAAGAGTTATTGTAGAAATGTATAAAACCAATTCGTTTAAAGAATAAACACAAATTATCCCATTTAAACGATTTGGTTCGACACTGAAAAAACACACAGTAGGCCCAGTAAAATACAATTTAATTAAATACAGTTTGTTTAGTACAGGAAAACTTTTCTGTAGTTTTCATAAATTATATTCGTACTTCTCTATATATTTATCGTATCGCTTCCTTAAAAAAATGACAAAATTATAAAGTTTTGCAACAGTAGTCTGCAATTTTCACCACTGATATTTTCTCTGTATTTAAATGATATACACGAGGCATTAGGAGGAGGAGTAAATATAGCAGGAGTTAATAGAAGGTGTCTATTATATGCGGATGATGCTGTTATTATAGCGGATCGTCCAGAAATTTTGCAAGATATGATCGACAGGCTAGAGATTTACTGTGATATATGGATCTTAGAATTCAATTTTAAGTAAGTCTAAAATTGTGATTTTTAGGAATGGTGGTAGAGTAGCAAAAAAAAAAAACAGTGGAAATTTGAAAGGGAGCGTATAGAAATTGTAAAAGAATACAAATATTTAGGTGTAGGCTATGGTTAAGTTCAAAGCTATCTTGGGGCATACAAATGCAAGACAGATTAGGGGCGGCTAAATTTGGTATAGGCCTAAATATAATATATAATAAGTTACTGCATAATAATAATGTACCAATGTCTGTAAAAATTGAGGTTTTTAAATGAGTATTTAGGGCTGTATTGTGTTATGCAGGGCAAGTATGAGGTTTTGTGCAATCTCAAATATTTCAAAAATTGTGTACATTTTTGATTAAAAAGCTGCTTATGTTACCAAAAAATACGCCTGACTTTATAATATACCCTGAGATGGGAGAGAGTCCATTGTTTTTATATACTATTTCATTACATTTCAAGTATATACAGAAAGTGTTGAAATTCAATGATCGTAGGCTGCCAAAATTGCTTGCAAATGAAATTATTAATAATAATATATTCTGGTATAACAATGTCAAGACACTTTGTAAAAAACATAACCTTGATTCTTTTCAATACTTAGAAGGAAATGGTGAAATGACTGCTGTAGCAAACCTATTGAATTGTATTAAAAAATAATTTATTGCAAAAAGCCTGTAATTCTGTTTATCATAGTAAGTATAAAGAGTTGGATTTTGATTTAGGAAATAGGAATTACATGACAGAGGTTGTAGTACTTGTTTTGTTTCTACAATTTTTAAGTTAAAAAGGCAAGCTTTAAATTTAAATTTTAGGGTCGACCGGCCCGATGAGTCTCATTTGTGTTCACTGTGTAAGGTTAGAAATTGAGGATACCTACCATTATGTTGGTGTGTGTCCAATATTTAAAGAGGTTAGAATCGCATGGTTGGGTTCAGAAACACTTAGTATAAAAGATTATAAAGAATATTTGAATGGTAGAAATTGGAATAGTTTGTTTAATTATCATGTTAGAGCATACAAATACAGACGAATGTTAGTCGAGTATTATAAGTATTGATTGCTAGTGACAATGTGGATTATTTTTGTATAATAGTTCTTGGTTTAATTTTTACTTTCTCCACCCTATACGTAGTATATGGAGAAAGTATTGTTTTCGTAAAAATGTTCGAATTTGAATTTTCAATTGAATTATCTGTTTTGGTGCTCCCAGAACCCCAAAAAATTGTTTAGTGCAATTATCTGTGTTGGTGCTCCCTGAACCCAAAAATATTTTTAGTGGAATTTTTTGTTTTGGTGCTCCCTGAACCCAAAAAACTGTTTTTAGAGTGGTGTCTGTCTGTCAGTCTGTCTGTATGTACACACGACCAGAGAGGACACTATTGGTCCGATTGTCATGAAATTTGGTACGTAGGTACTAAACCCTAATATCTCCAGGCGTTTTTTTCATTTTTTGGAATTTTTAATTTGTAAGGGTAATTTACCCCTAAAAACCCATAAAAAACGACAAAAATGCAAATTTCTCAAAAACTGCTCTAACGATTTTGATCAAATTTTCAGTATTTATAGTGCTTAAGATGCCAAACAAAATGACACCACCCGCTTTTATCAAAACTTCGGCGTTTTATAATTATGGGGAAATGTTTAAAAATAAACAAGTTTGTGTTGTCAATCTAGCATCGCGGCAGCGGCCGCACAGGGTAGCACCACGGTAGCGAGCACGGCCAGTAATTCAAAGGTTGCGCGATCGAATCCCGCCTGGGACAATAACTTTTTTATACGATTGACGTAGGTAGAATATTATTTTTTTGTTTTGTTCTAAAAAGTAGTAAAAAATAAAATGATTAAAAACAATATTATTTTGATTACAGTAAGTTGGGAGAAAGTTTGTGTCAGTTAACTGATACCGTTTATTTATGTATCATTTTAGTAATTATAATTGTATGTACAGTATTTGAATAACAACTCTACAGACGGACATTTGTCCATGTAACTGAGTTTTATTAGAGATTATTTTATTTTATTATTTGTAAAATGCAGATTTTGGGAAATAAACTCATTAATATTATTATTATTATTGTTATTATTATTAGTATTACTGTTATTATTATTATTGTTATTAGTCTGCAAATTTCATAACACTTAAGTCAAATTGGAACTATTTTTAGGATCAATAGTCTGTCAAAACCTATTTTATCCGGGTCGGGTTATCTATCACAATCAAATTTGGCCTGGTTATAAAGTATGATAATTCGCATAATCAGAACCATGGTGGATTCAGGAGAAGCCACGGTTCGTCCCATAAAAAATACATATTAAGTGTACTGTTTGGTGGAGTACCATTTCAAAGATCTTTATTTATAGATGTATAGTTTCACGGTTGAAATGTTGTTCAAAGTACGGCAGGAAAAAACGTAGTTATATATGTACTGGAAAACTACGGCAAATACAAACAGTTGTAGGAAAATGACAAAATATATTGTTCACAGATGCTGTGTTTGGTAATACTGTGACGAGGAGACGTCAGCATGGTTATTGTTATTGGTTAGATGTTTAATCGTAAGACCAAGTGGTATTTGGATTGTATATATATAGATCTTAAATAATAAAAGCACTATTGTCATAATAATAAAAGATCTGAAATTTCTCCAAACCCTTTCTTAGTGAGCACCTATGGCCCTAGAGGAAGCTACACACCAAATTCCATTCCAATCCGTTCGGTAGTTTTTAAGAAATCGTGATTTAATAATTTTAATCCCCTCGAACCCCCCTAAAATTTCGAATTTTTTGAAACCCTTTCTTAGCGAGCGCCTATGGCCCTAGAGGAAGCTACATACCAAATTTCATTCCAATCTGTTCGGTAATTTTGAAGAAATCGTGATTTAGTAATTTTTACACCCCAAACTCTATTAAAATTTCCAATTTTTTAAAACCCTTTTTTAGTGAACACATACGGCCATAGAGGAAGCTACATACGAAATTTCATTCCAATCCGATCGGAGGTTTTGGAGAAATCTTGATTTAGTAACTTTGACCCCCCCAATTCCCCCTAAAATTTCGAATTTTTTGAAACCCTTTCTTAGTGAGCTCCTATGGCCCTAGAGGAAGCTACATACCAAATTGCATTTCAATCCGTTCGGTAGTTTTTGAGAAATCGTGATGAGTGAGTGAGTGAGTGGTATTTCGCTTTTATATATATAGATTGTCACTTATTTTTATTTTGCAATAAACCTATTAGTGTGATTTTCACTCTTGCATAGATCCGAACGCGTTTGCAAAATTATATTCATAACAACATCGCTCACACACTCAATATTAAACTAACAATAGCCATGACGGGAATAAATCATGTAGGCGATAGTGACCAGAGATAAGATATGAAGGTTCCTAAACACGATATTATAGCATGAAAGGAAATATGTTGCATCGCTTTTTCACTAAAGTTTGGATCCGCTATGGCTTCCTATAAAGTAGCCTATCTATGATATTACTTTAACCGTTCTGGATTTTTTAAATTTTAGCTGCAGTAGGCCTACATTCGGAAAAGTATTTGTAAATGAGCTTTTGAGCAACATACCGAAAATGAACACTATATACAATGTTCAAATGAATTTCGCATAATTTATTTCTCTGAATTTTTCATTGACTTTTTCTTAACTTTTCTGACCGGCTCACGGCATATTTTGAAATTATTTTACTACAACTTTGCATTGCATTTTAGTATCATGAATTCTATTGCATATGTCAGCTTCCTCCTATCCTACACACGTGTTTTACATCACCACCACGGACAACAAAGGAAGCACTGTACAACTTCGCTAGTCCGGATTAATGTGGCCGCCGATAGGCCGGATTTAGGAAAAATCCGGACCACTGAGAGTCCATTTAAAATGACGCTTCACAGACGAAATATCGAATCATTTATATAGTTTATTGATTGAGAGAGTGTAGGCTAAACTTAGGCTTTAAAAATAATAAATTAAGGCAATAAAAATTAAGTGCAGTTGCAATTCAACATGAGGTAATATATTACTGTAATGTGTTTTAATACATAGGGTATGTTCTACGTACTGGGGTTTTAACTATAATAACACAATGCCGTTTTATTTTTGCTAAAATACAATCAAGTTTTTCTATTCATTATTGTGATTCCTACTTCCTGGACCATTATTGTAAAATTTTTTAAATTAATTTACCAACCTTCAAATGGTTCTGTTAATTTCCCCTCTACTGCTGCTGGGTCTAACTAGTTTCGACACAACTCTGTCATTGTCGAAGAGGAATATTTAAAACGATGAACACATTACACAAAACACTACGCAACACATAAAGTACAAACACGTAATATTCACCATTAAAGGGTCGTTAAATGATTAAAATGGGACATAGCTTTCCACACAAGTACTTGCGGGTGGTCTCGAACGCGAACTCAAGTTTTTTTGTTCATTTTTATTTTTAAAATCGTGCCGGATTACTGGGGGGATCCGGACTATCGAGGACCGGTCGAGAGAGGTTGTACTGCACTATAGATCGTGCCAACCTAACTTGAGGCAGCCCAAACTGACCTGGAGGGTATATGACCACCCGTCCGCAATAGACCCTTTTACAATCCTATGCTTCCTTGAACGCCCTAGTTCAATATTAAAATAAAACTAATTATAGTGTGATATACTGATTCACGAGTTCATGTTAAGAACAACGATGTAACAAACATTTCCCTATTTGTCCCATTTCAATCGTCCAAGGAAACGTTGCTAATAGGATTGTAAAAGGGCCTATTGCTGATGGGTGGCCATAAACCCTCCACGTCAGTTTGGGCTTCCTCAAGTTAGGGTGGCGCGACCTTTATTATGTTGCCCCAGTACAAATAGATAACAAATTTAAAATAAGCATTTTGTTTGCTAAGTGCTAGATGTAAGTTAATTTCCAGTGGGCTAGATAATTTGAGTGTTTATTGTTGATGACAATACAATTTTCCTCAGAATATATTAGTGCTAAGTGCTAAGCAATGTTCACTTTTAGTTTGAAGATTCCCTGAGTACAGTTAACTCAACTTGAACCACACTTCCTATAATCAGCAGCATCCACCAATCTTAAATTTCAAGGTTTACATTTTACCTGAACAAACTAGGCTCATTTAAATATAAAAAAAATAGTTTAAAAATTAAAATCTCAAATTTTAGAATCACTCCATTTGGTAAATTATTAATACGCTACTATTTTAATACTTTTTAAAAGTATTTTTCAGACTTTTATCATACTATTGGAGATGTTATAAAATCACTTCTTTGACATCTTACAAGTTCTCTATTTTTCGTTTCCTGGACCTTCCTTAATCCTGCTTTTTTTTCGGTGGGTGGAATGCATTTACGAAGACCTCTCTCCTCAAAAGGTACTGTGGGGCTCACTATCCACCCACTAAACCAACCTCCCCCCCCCCCACGAGGCAGAACACAGGCACATGAGTTATCAGCTTTTATACCATCAATGGTGCATTACATATCTCAGTACCTTGAACGGGCAGAGACACTCCGCATCCTTCACTGGAGTCAGCGGACCCTACTGAATAGAATAAAATGTTTTAAAAGATCTTCAAAATACCGCAAATAAAGCTCTCCTAAACGATGCGCTACAGTACAGTATCATAAAATATAAATTGTTTGTGTAGTACTATACTAAACTTTATATTATTTCTATAAGTGCGAATTAGCGTGCTTTGTAGCTATGAAAAATGTAGGCTAATTGTAATTCTTGAATCCGTTCCTGAGAACTTTTACTGTGACGTACAAACAGTTTAATGATCATATAAGAGTTTGTTTTTTACTTCTTGACATCTTCTATATATATAAAAGCGAAAACCCACTGACTCACTGACTCACTCATCACGATTTCTCAAAAACTACCGAACGGATTGTAATGAAATTTGGTATGTAGCTTCCTCTAGGGCCATAGGTGCTCACTAAGAAAGGGTTTGAAAAAATTCGAAATTTTAGGGGGGGTTTTGGGGGATCAAAATTATTAAATCACGATTTCTTCAAAACTACCGAACGGATTGGAATGAAATTTGGTATGTAGCTTACTCTAGGGCGATAAGTGTTCACTAAAAAAGGGTTTTAAAAAATTGGAAATTTTAGGGGGGTTTGGGGGGTAAAAATTACTAAATCACGATTTCTCCAAAATTACCGAACAGATTAGAATGAAATTTGGTATGTAGCTTCCTCTGGGGCCATAGGTGCTCACTAAGAAAGGGTATGAAAAATTTCGAAATTTTAGGAGGGGTTTTGGGGGATCAAAGTTACTAAAATCGTAATTTCAGATCTTTTATTATTATGACAATTAATAGTGCTTTTATTATTTGAGATCTATATATATAAAAGCCATATACCACTCACTGTGACTGAACACTTAAAAAGAATACAATTACGTTAAAAAGACTAAAAATACCAACCACCACGGGCAACGCCGCCGCCGTACGGGTCAGCTAGTTGATTTATAAAGTAACGACCCGATTGATAAAAACGTGTACATGATTTAAAATTGCACACCCGATTACTAAGAGGAGCTGATCCCTCTTTTTTGTATTTCATTGTGCTACCGTACGTTATGTGTTGTGGGGAAAATCGACTGTGACTGATAAAGACAGAGGCGGATTTACACTAATGCCGCTTAGGGCTATAGTTGTGGACAGCGTAACTCTGAACTGGGATCGCTTCACATCCGCTGTACATCCGTTAGACGCTAGCCTTTTCCTGGTTCAGAGTTACGCTGTCCACAACTATAGTAGAAATCTGCCGCCCCTGAGAAATCTGTTTAGGTATTAATGACTTTAGACCCAGGGGTTATCGTGGGATAAAAACACAGTAGTAGTTTTTACATTTGACAAGTGTAAACAATATCATTTACCGAGATAAAAATTAATCTGAACCTATAGGATAATGTTTATATGTTGTCAAGTTAATTTTTGCATGAGTAAGACATAATCATTTTTTATCTTGTCAGATGTAAAAATGCCTTATGTGTATCTTGTCCCACGATTACTTTATATTTAGGGTTATTGTAATGCAAAGCACTCTCTCAGAAGACCTCCCTTATAGTAAACTAGGTTTAGCCACACCCTCACACCTTGTTTGGCCGTTTGGGACAAGAAAAAACTTTCTGATAGGCCATGCCCATCAGTAGCTCAGTAATACTCAATCTCCAACAAAACGTGACAACCCTAAACATGAGAAATTAACGAAATAAATGTAAACCAAGTTAATATACAGATTTAATATTGTTTGTATTTTATTGATTGATATTTTTATAAAACATTATTACACTGAGGTGCCAAAAAACTTCAATAAAAGAAAACATAATTAGTTCGATGGTGCTATAAATGTGTATGTTATTTTAATAATGTCCTGTCAAGAAAATACTCATAACATATAGAATTTAACTCTTATAATAATGAATTACAATAAACAGTTTGGTGGTAAAGATTGTTAAGTCTAGCTCTTTCTTCGAGATTAGTGTTTGAAAAAGAATCTATAACATCAGAGTCAACCATTTTTGTTATTTCTGATTCAATTGTTAAAACTGCTATAACCCTTAAGGCTCGGCTCTCTACATTGAAAACGGCGAAGTTGGGTACCAATTTCAATGTTAAATAACCAAAACATACCTTCACTATTAAGCATATTTTTGTGTTGTTTTTGGCAAAAAACGAAAGCTGTATTTTTTTTCTTAAAGTAAAATAGATTGTGGGTGTTGATTGCTAAGAATTTTTGCAATATCTCTTTTTGCAACTGAGTAAAAAATTAATAAAGTTTACTATTTTTTACTATTTATATCATACGTTTATGAAAACAATAACACGGATTTTGAAAATGTATTCGGCAATCAACATCCGCATATGATAGTACTTCAAAATGAAACCAAAATTTTAAATTTATTCCACGAATTAACGGAAAAAAATGACTTATTCTGTAGCATTGCTCTTATGGGAATCAGATTCAATATGGCGGCAGGGTAAGCGCCCCCTTAAACGTGATTCAGTCCTTGTAGATCTTGAGTCGTTTTTTAATCTTCTCGGAAAGGAGAAGAATCGTTCTGCTGAACAGTTGGAGGCAAGTATTGTCAAAACCAATTTTAATGCTATGCCAAAGTAGGATATATGTCTTGGAGTTGGTTATTATATATCATGCAATATTTTATGGAGTTAAGAATTCCTTTTGGTCATTCGTCTTTCTTTAATTCTTTCAAAAATCTAAAAAATCTAAAATCTCATTCACAAATTCTTCCGATTCTGGCAAATTGATATTACACAAAGTAACCCATTTCTTACTGTTTCCTTTAAGCGTGTCCATGTCAAAGTTTTCTTTTTGACAATTGCAGGAGGCTGTGTACCGAGCCAACTGAAAGTATTTTCTTCTTCATTCAAATTTGACGCCCTGGGCTGCAGCCCCTAAAGCCCCTCTAAATCCGCCACTGGATAAAGAAGGAAAAACAAAAGAGTATTCCTATCAGTTTTACTTTAAAGGTCCAGAACTCTGAAAATAAATCATTTAAAATAACTATAAAACAACAAGTATGAAGCGAATGTGTAGTTTCAGTGTTAGCCTGTGCTCCAACAGACGTACTAAGATATGGTCTTTAATTTCCATTTAATTGCCGTTCCTCTTTAGATAAAATGTCCGACTATCGATAAAATTTATCACGAGTCCAGTGTTGCCATATCTACATATTGTTAATTACATCACTGGCCGATATTACAACTAATTGGTGGCGGACCATATCGGACTCTCGGACTTTCACTTTATTCTTCTTCGTCGTATAAAACCAATTTGTCCGCTCGCTAACGACCTTTGTGGGACATTATTTCGACACATATTTTCCAAACTAATCGACTGGATGCTTAAGACCTTGCAATTTATTGGCGGCCATTATTCCAAGTCCGTTAAACATGTCGTAAATACCTGGTTCTGTTGTTCTTTCTGTTGCGGCAACGAACGT
>JAGFPH010000594.1:341914-364397 GCA_018207615.1 Philaenus spumarius
AAAGGATTTCTTTTTCAAAATACGTACCATCTTCCAGAACTGACCGGCGTCCTGCACTTCATCTCGATCAGGTTTAAGTAGTATAAGTAAACTCATCAACGAAACATCGAAGAGCAACTCATAAAATCAGTAAATTCTGCCATGTAATTGGCTACAGTCAGAAGTAAATTCTGCCAACTTATTTTCTATAGTCAATTAGTCGAAGTTTTCAACAAACCATCGAAGCCCAGCCTATAAAATTAGTAAATTCCGCCAACAATTGGATCGGTGTCGTGAAGATTCCGCACAGTGAAAAACCGCACAACTGGAACTTGGCGAAAATACCACACAGCCCACCAGGTAGATGTTTGACGATGGTGAGACAAGGGTTAACCCTTGAGGAAACAACTTTTGGCAGGCGAAAAATGCGCACAACACCTAGAACCCCCGCCTCGGCAATGAATACATATAAAGGTCATTATTGCAGTCACTAAATTATTTAATCTAACGTAATATACATCTAACAATATACATATTGTGAAAATATCTTATATGTTCACAATGTAAGTTTAGGTTAGGTTAGGTTAGGTTATTGTTATTATTGCCATAGTTACACCTGTGTGTAACTAATATCAGCTGATTATTCACCAACACTGAACATTTTCAATTAGCTGAGCTATGTATTTTAAATTGATAAATATTTTAAATGGCATATTTAAACTATCTCTACGCCTAACTTTCTTTTAAATTATTTGCAAATTATAATATTTGTTCTACAAAATTAAAGAAATATTCTTTAGTCTGATACATAAGACGCCACGTTATTTTACGTGGCTAGATTTGGTAAAGAAAATACATTATTTTCATTAATATATTCAAAATAATTATATTTTATATATTAGTGCAAAAATATTCGTTTTTTAAAAACTATCGCTATATTTTGTTGTTATAAAACCAATTTCTTTACTCCACCATGGTTCGTAATCCGAATTACTAGGTGTTGTGCGCAGTTTTCGCTTGCCAAATTTTGTTTCCTCAAGGGTTAGCTCTTGTCTCACCTCGTCAAACATTAACCTGATGTTCCGTGCGGTATTTTCGCTAAATTCCAGTTGTACGGTTTTTTAGCTGAGCGGATTCGTCGCGTATTCATTGGATCAGGTTAAGTAGTATGAGGAGTCCACAACAAACCCAACAACCCATCACATAAAATGAGTAAATTCTGCCAAATCTCTTAATAATCGCGAGATTTTGCAATAATAAAATCGTTATTTCCCTTTAAAAAAAATAAAGGCGCAATCAAATGAGTAATTTATACTTCGAATAAGAAGGAATCTTTGCCTGATATTTTAAATTTTCTAAATCTTTTGATATGTTATACCATACTAGCAAAACCTTTTGCGCAACTAGTTTTGCCTTTATTTCCTTTAATTTGACATATCACTAGATTCGAGTTACTTTTTTCAAATTTTGAGAACTTTCCAAAATGTCTCAATTTGAGGAAAGAGCAAAAATACAAAAATATTTTTTTTAAAACTTCAAGTTAACAGCCACAAACGTTTTTGGTTCTATTTCATATAAAATGTAAGACGGGTAAATGAACTGTGTAACCAGTCGGCATGTAGAAGGTAGTCTAAACAACTGTTTTCTCATGTCTCTTGATTTCTGAATTTGGGTTTATTGAAAACAACTCTCTGTAAAAGTGTATCACAAAATGTAGTAAAATGAAGGAGCTGTGACGTTCGGACGGGCTCAAAGAAACTCTAAAGATTCCGTCACACTACGGATTCCTAAAAATAGGATTTCGTAATGAATCACTAGATGAGTAGATTACTGAAACAGCATGATCTGTTCAGTGGTTTCTGCTGTAGGCAAACCGCAGATGCATAACACAATAATGCACATCTGTGTCAGGAAAGTAATAATACGACAGAGTTGGTTTCCATGACTTAGTGTAAACGTTATGACTGTACTTTCTTATAATATCGAATATTTACACTTGAATATTGTAGAAAACATTTGATATTTGATTAAGCAGAACAGTATCGTTCAATTTATTTCGCCCAGCCTGTTCTTGTTAATTTATTTACTCAATAAGTTCACTAATAACATTTTTTTCGAGTGTTCCTGAAAGACAATTTTAATCGAATTCAAGCAAAATCAAAGCGTAGGCTTTGAGAGTTCATATTGAAACATTTCATGTTTTTCACTAAAATACATACAATTTATAAACGTTAATTAGGTGTGACAAGGCCATTCTTTGTTCGACCATTGATGGCGGAAAGTGGAAGAGGAAAATCAGAAATGAAAAGTGAGTTGAGAAAGATAAAAGAATTATAAATTAATTGTAAAAAGGTCACAATCGACAGAGAAGGTAAGATCAAATTGAAGGAGGAAACCGAGACAACTCAATAGTGCAAGACCGGGTTTATACTGAAAGCAACCGGAGACGGCAAAGCAATTTCAACTAGGATCACTCAACTGGAGTTTCTTCTAGATTTTCACTGGAAGAAACTCGGATTGAGATATTTACGTCACTTGTAAAGATGTCATCATCCGAGAAAGGGGCACTTGTAGTTCATTTTTTAAACATAGAAAGCGAAAAATGTTACTAAAACGGTTCAGTGTGCATCATATAATTTAGGTAATTTATGCAGAAGACAGAGGCTGGCCTTACAAGAATTGGAATTGTATCCTGACAAGATCTTCAATGAGCAAGGCTATTTATGAAACACTCGTGTCTTTAGTAACACATTTATTGATGAAATGAACAACCAACTTTAAAGTGCAGCCATCTTGCTGTCCATTGTTATACCTGGCCCTGGGTTATCTTCCCAGATGCACTCCTCGTGCTACCAGGCGCGTCCACCGTTTACGGATAGTGGCACGACCAGCTGCAATGGTCAACTGCGAGATAAGTAGGCGAAGCCTAACGAATAAGCAGTCGCGGACAATGAGGCGGTAGTCATCTCACCCCATGGTGGCTACCTTCAAAACCATTGGGGAGCTACCGTATGTGGGCAACGGGCGCAACGCTTGGTAGAGTAAATGGAGTAGCGTGAGAAAAATGTAACTGCTCCCGACGATGACTCGTCCAACGTGGCTTGGGTAACCTTGCCGACACGAGTACTATGAATGGAGGGTCCCTTTCATCCCTTCTTGCAGTAAAGACTTCTACTGGGGGTTTAGCTCCCTGAGTGAAGAGTACGTCTGGGGGGGGGGGGGGGGGGTCATCTTCCTGGTCGAAGGCTACTGCACCAGCCAGTGATAGAGTTGCCTCACGAGTTCTGACCTTAAAGCTGCCAGGCGGCCACCCAATCCCATACTCTATGGGTAACGGGCGCATCCTTGCAGGGTGTGAGGTAGGGCTACGCGTAAGCGTACCTGACGGTGACTCGTCCGACGTGGCACAGGTATCCCTGCCGACACGAGTACTACGGGGTAAGCAGCCCCACTGGGTATTAACCAGTGCCTTCCACATGGAGTTGGTCTCGTAGGGGCAGTGACCTCGCTGATAACTAGTGGAACGTTAGAAAGGCCTCCTTTTCGCACTCATGGGTGTTGGTGGCAAACCCCCGGGCTCACATACACCGCACCCAATATTTATTGTGTTAATCTCTTTACTACTGTCCCTGCTGTCTCTTTACTCACTACAGCAACTAGGCACCTGAGGTGACCAGTTTACAGCATGTCGTGACTGGTGTTGACTCCCTTGATGAGTCACTCAACCGTTGCATCGCCTTCGGATCGCTCTAGTATAAACAAGCGAATTAAACTGCACGTGTTGTACCGAAGCAACTCAAGTTTCAGTTGCGTTGCCGTCACCGGTTGCTTTTAGTATAAATCCGGCCAAGTTCAGATAACTAAGGAGCAGACAAATTGGGGCGCTGTTTTATTTTGAAGGTGCTACTATCAATCAAAGTCTATTTCAAGAATATCTTTGTATTACTTTTGTGTTACAATATTTCAGAGAAATCATGTTGCGGTCGTGATGTTTCAATTTGAATTTATTCGTGCTATGATTTATAGACTGCACACGTTAACCGAGTCGACTCAATGATTGTTTACTGAAACAATACTGCAAAACCACGCAACGCAGCTCAAGAGTAATTATTTCAAGTAAATCAGGATTAACTACAAACAAACACTTCCAAGTACCTAAACTCGCAAAACATTATTATCAAACTAACTAGCACCGATAAAGCATCGTCGATTCCGGTCAAATTGTGTGTAATTAGTAACTTTCTGAACAAACAAGTAGCTTTCCGGATAAGGAAAGTGATAAGACAGATTGTAGAATACGTGATGACGTCATAGGTGTTAATGCTGACGTCACATGACGTCTAAGATAAGTGTTTATTGTGGTTACTCTAATCTGACACAACGTTATGAAATAACAACCTTTGTCTTGTATCATTGTTCAACCGTTAATTTTAGTTTTGTTGTCAGTAATTCTCTATTTAACCGTAATTTGCATTCATTTTCAATGGTTATGCCTACAAGAAGTGTTTCTGAAATAGAATGTTAAATTTCTGTAAACATAGGTTATAAAATGGAGTCTAGTTTGAACAGAAAGTTTAAAAAGCAAAAAACAATCGTCTAAAAACAATCCACATTTTAGAAATTTCACAAAAAAACATTAGAACTTTTTAAAATATATATTTTAGATCAGATGTAGCAATCGGTTTTTGTATGTAACGTTTTACAATGTACAAAAACATTTTGAAAATATACAAAACACTAGTTAAATGACAGTACGTTTGTAACATAGTTTTTCAGAAAGTATATTTTGTTTCATGAGCAACCCTTTTATTTTGAAGAACCGGTGCAGAAGTTTTGGTATATCTGGTTAATATACCACAAAATTTTGATAAAAATGTAGTCAAAAGTTGGACTCTACAGTAAAAATGTATTCACTTTGCGTATTACCTGCGTTTCCATAGTAACGAATACAACCACTAAACTTTGTTCACTTTTATCCAGTTCCCTAGAAGTACAAGCAAGTTAGTTTCATGCTTCTACTATATGTTAAGTTTATGCTGAATCTCTCGGTTTGAGACAGACAGACCGACAATTAGGTGATCCAATATGGGATCCGTTTTCCACTTTTAAAATTCAGAACACTGAAAATTAAACAAAATAATATTTTTGAAAAATTTGATGCAGCCTCATTGAAAATGTCTTTGAATTGTCATTCAGGCATAGGTCATAATTACGATAAACTTTAATTTGTTAATTTTATCTGCTTATCGAAATGTTTCTTTTTTTGTAAATCTAATTTTGTGAACGAAATATGGCTAATAGTTCTCAATTGATAAGATAAAGCACTTTATTGTTTTCTTTTGACAGTTTGTTTGACTAAAAGTGCAACTTTGGTTTTAATATTAAAAATAATCTTACCTACATTGATCCTACTATTTCAGACAAATAAACCATGTAAAATGATGGTGTGAAATGGTGGTATCAGATTCATAAATATATTACAATACTATAATTGATAAAGATCTGACCTTTCGTGCTTGTGACAAACCAACAAATACAAACATAAGCGTTACTAATAATACCTAACTTTAGTTTGGTGTTAAAAATAAACACACATTTTGGATATATTCTTTTTATTTCATTAAAACTCGAAATTGTGCACTTTGAAATCCAAATATGAGAATCTAATGTCATAGAGAAAAGATAAACCGTTCAAAGTGCCCTCTGGATAATTAAAAAATGTTACATCAAAATCTGTAAATTAAAAGACACCGATATATCGACCTTGGCAAACTTGATATAACCGCTCCTAGATGGTGCTGATAAACTATCTTTCACTTTAAACGTAATATTTATACCAACAGTTAAGTAAATGAAGTATTGTTAACTTGTCAGTTTTCTTTAATCAAGCCTTAGCCGAGTGGATAACGTTGCGTCTTCCTGATCAGAAGATGCCGGGTTCGAATCTCGGATAGGGAGACCAGCTATCCAATCATTTTTTCATGTCTGTGGTTTGAGGGTAGGAGGGCGGAAGTAAAGCAAACCGTGGTTGGCTCGCTTCCAAGCTGACGGGATATGACTAGATATCTGGTCTCCGGCTGGGGCTGTTTTGCTTAATTTTACTAAGGTATTTATGTATGTCTATATATATTTACTTAAAAACACCTAGGAAAACGAAATTTTATATAATTTAAAATTTTAATAACTAAGAAAACGACGTCTCTTTAAGATTTTAATTTTTTTAAGAATTAATTAATTTAAAAAACAAATGGAAAACCTTTTTGTAAGTTAAGTTCTTACAACTGTTTACTTTAAGTTGCTTTATCCGAAAGTACATGTTTTTAATTTTTAGGTACATTTTTTATGAATTAAAATTATTTATAGTAGTAAACCCAACGTCACCGATGACGTAAAGAAAATAAATAATAACATAAACGATGGCTGGGGTTTGACCCTGGCCAGCCCCAGGTAGAAGAGTGATCCAGAGGACAGTACTCCATACAGACTATAGTGTTTAGACTTTTCAAACTTTTGTTAAATACATTTTTTCAATTGCTTATATTCTCTATACTTTGCGCAAAGATTCGTGGCGGCTGAGAGCTTAGGACGGTCGGGAAGGTGTCCCTACCCCTAATTAGCCCTCGCTCGGCCGCTCCGGATTTTAGTCATGAATGACCTACTGGGCTCAAGGCACAGTGGGTAAATTTTTTTGTATTTCTCCATAAAGTGTAAAAATAAAGTAATTTTTGTAATCTGCATCAAATAACAAGAACATTAAGTCCAAACACGATATAATTGCGATGCTATTAAGTATATTAAAAATATATCTTGTTCTGTAAACTGTCTTTTATTTTAAAACAAATTTAATACTTATTGACGTTATTTTTACACTTTATGGCGAAATACAAAAAAATGTACCGACTGTGCCTTGAGCCCAGTAGGTGACTCATGACCACAACCCGGAGCGACCTAGCGAGGGCTAATTAGGGGTAGCGACACCTCCCCGACCGTCCTAAGCTCTCAGCCGCCACGAATCTTTGCTCAAGATATAGTCTCCTGATACTAGGTTTCAATAATTTAGTAGTTTATCTATTGTTATAATTTATAAATTTGAAATAGTTTAATATATATATTGACATTATAATTATAATAGTATCTAGGCAACTAGGTTTCAATAATTTAGTAGTCTATTGTTACAATTTATCAATTTGAAATAGTTAATATATATTTACATTATAATTACAATAGTATCAGGAGACTAGAGAATATAAACAATTGAAAAAACGTATTTAACAAAAGTTTGAAAAGTCTAAATACTGTCTGTATGGTGTAACGTGTTCTCTGGATCGCCCGGCTACAAAGGGCTGGCTCGGGTCAAATCCCAAACATCGTTTATATTATTATTTATGTATTATATTTACTTTTTTACTTGAAACCACAAACAGTTTCATTCTGGTACGAAATTTTTTTTAATAATTAGCTTCCGATGGAAAAAGTTGCTTTAGGTTTTTGGGCTAACGAACTCGTACGAGTCATTTAGAAAAACAACCTGTTAACCAAATTTGGACCAAATCGGAAGGATTTTACGAAGTGTGGACACATGTTTATATATATTTATATAACATATATGTTTAAAGACACCCCAAATAAACTTGTTCTGGGGATCATGATAGGTCCTCATTGACTACTCCCGGCCTTAAGTCTTAAGACACTGCAGTAGCTCATCTTTCTAATGGAAATTACGATCAAAGATAATTACATTTTTTTTAACTAAAATCACCTAACAGGTTTTCTTACTAAATTCACATGCGTTTCGATAAGACCAATAGTGATTCAACAGAAACCTCTCATAAAATGCATAACGAAAATGCCGAGAAATGTACATTCTTTACTGCTGTTCTTTCGAACTGCACGTAGTTCCACTATTTTCTAACAGATCGCGCTCTACTGTATATGTTATAGACTTTTATCACTTGTAAACCTCTCACGAATACAAACTATACAGACTACCTTAATAAGAACCTAGCAAACTTGTTATAACCGTCCCTACACTCGATTCCACGTTCACCGTGCAGTACAAATCTTAAGGTAGAATAGACATGCTACTACCATTACAGAGAACATCACTTTTATTGTCATGCGGGTTGCGTCAACTGCACGAGCGTTGCATGGGACTAGAGATGTGTAGGTCCGAGATTTTTAAGGAGTCGGGTCCGGACCTACATCCAGCTCTCTGGACCTACATCCGGGATCCGTGTCCGACGGACCTGTATGGGTCCGGCCAAGCCCGACGGAATGGAATGAATTGTGGACATGAATCACATGGTTGTATACAATCCAGTCCGGAGTGTATTGCGGACATGAATCCAATCCATTCCAGTCTGTATTGCAACCAGGCTAGGATTTTATTTTGTAGCGCGTAATGAACCTATATTAAGTAAAATATTTACACATCTACTGATATGATTGTATTACTGTAGGCTTTATAAATATTTTTGATTTAATTCAAGTCGTGAATAATAATATAATTATTTACATTATATTTTTATTTAGAAAAACATTTGTATGTTAGGTAAAATATTTTTTACAAAATAATGGATTGAGCTGTATGTACTAATAGGCCTAGGAAATAATTAATGAAATAAAGTAAGTATTAGTCATTATATAATTATTACAAATAACTAAAATCAGTCAAAAACAAACAAAAGTAAAGCAAAATATGTATATAAAAAACAAAATAAAATTGTATCCTCTTTGGTAATTTGTACTATTCACTTTAAACAAATCTTTAATACGTAAATTAAGAAACTGAAAATCACTTTTAAACTTGTAAAAAAGTTCTAACATAATTATGACTAAATATCTAACTAAAAATACAAGTGTCTCCTTCTTTGGTAAATATAATAGATAAAATTGCAAGCAAATCTTTAAATAGCCTAGATTAACATTAGGAACTAAAATTTACATATAAACATTTATCAAATTAAAAAATATATTAATATATGTCCCTTATTATTGTTCTTTCTTTAATCTGATTATGTGCAACTTGTTAATTTAATTTTGTTCTGAATAGGATAATAAAGTTCAATTTTTTTCCTTGTCTGTGAGTTCTTAAACAATTTGTGCTTATCACAATATTATTTATATATAGGCCTATATATAAATCGTAAATGTATGGTAATTGTTTACTATGTTTGACAAGTGTGAATTAAATGCGTTACATTAACGAAATAAGAAATAATAATTTAAGCAGAACATTTATATTATTTAAACAAAAATAAATCAGATCAGGACAATTCCGCCAGTTTACCCATTCCAAGCTAAATAGCATGATGAAGGATTGTGTTACTACAAACACACTATTTTCATTAACTAGCTATTCAGAAATAATAGTTAACAAATTAACTTCATAATAAAAAACTTAATCGGGAAGAAAACACACGAGTTTAATCTATGAATTATAAACAATTCAACGCTGACAAAAGGCAGTCGGTCGGAACTGGATCCTGGAATGAACTGAATGAATATGGAGTGGAAGGTAAAGAGATTACCGCGTAAAAAGGATACGTGTCCGACTGTCGTATGGATACCATGGCTTATGGGCGCTCTCTACTGCACGGTGAACGTGGAATCCAGTGTAGATGGAGCTGATAAACTATTTTTTACTTTACAAGTAATATTTATACCGATATTAAAGTAACTGAAGTATAGTTTATTTGTCAATTTTTCTTTAGTCGAGTGGATAACGTAGCGTCTTCCTGGTCAGAAGATGCCGGATTCGAACACCATGGCCCTATTTACAACCAAGATAACGTTGTCAATTTTACGGTATATACGACAGGGAAAGGCCTCGTCTACTTCCTGTGAAAATGTTTTGACAATGTGTCTACCAGCTCAATTGTTTGTTGACTAAACAACCTGACAATTTTCTTATTGCAGTTAGACATCTGTGAACAATATCTAGTATCTGTGGTTAAAGCTAGTAACAATTTGTGGATAGGTACATGTTGAAATATATTCGACTAAGAGCAGGGTTTCCTTTTTATTTTGCTGTGATGTCTTAATTAAATGTTGAAGTGTTTTAACCGATATATTCTATTTGTGCTGTTTTAGGTAAACATTATGTGTTTTTTCCAAGAAAACACGATCAAACACTATAATAAAACATGTATTACAGTACTGTACAAACAGCTTCGCATCTCTACCTCGGTTTATTAAATGCGAAGAAAGCAGACAAGACCAGATGAACGATGACCCACAAGAATTAAGCACAAGGATGAATGACGTCAGAAACAACGCACTATATAGAATTACACCTAACTGCGACGCTGGAATATTTATGCTTACTTAAAAACAAACAATTTGATCAAGTACTTCCGCAATTTTAACTTGTAACCAACTCGCGTGGATTTCATTTATTTATAGGTTATGTAGATCGTGTGCACGGTTAGTTTTACAAGCATCAGACAGAGAGCGTTGCAACAATAGGATCATATTTGGCAACAGCGCATTCAACAGAAAGCTTGACCAATCTGTCTTTGCTATATTATAAAGAGGAAATTATGGTTTTTAACGATTTGACTTTCCCATATAGGTCGGTGATAGTTTAACAACGAGGAATTTAATTCTGGAATTATAAATTTTGACATACAAAAATAATGTACCCAACAAATCTGTGTAAATAAAAATGTAAAAACTTTCGTTTGTTTATAATCTCAAATCTACGAAAGTTCTTCACCCATTACTTGAAAATGTTTACACAACATTACATTCGAATACAAGCAGGTTTTTATATACGTTAAAAAAACAGCAGCATCTGTTGAACATAAAAACAACAAAAAGTATACTAAATATTTAAGAAAAATGTGAGTGCCATTATAAATAATATGTGTATTGACTATAATAATAACAGTAATCAGCTGTTTGCTATAATATTTCCATTGACACTTGATTTCAAACTTTAAAACAATTATTTGTACTAGTTAGCCCAATCGGTATAGGTTAAAACTACCAGTAATTTGCAATATGGCTAATTTTTTTTTTATAAGTACCTTAAAGTATGAACATTAACATAAAAAAAAAGTTTATCAGTCTATCGATTTCCCAAAGTCGAAAAAAAAATCTATTATCATTTTTTTTCGATTATCCTTAATATTTCGAGCTATGATGAAGATAGAGAAAAATAAAACATACCACCGTGTAGGGGAGGTATTTTTCAATAAAAAAAGTCATATGTATTTATTTCCTCCGAGCAAAGGTTTGCCTGGAAAAAATTCCATAATGCAGGTATGTATTTTGCTGCAGGGGAAATCACTAAAAGGGGACATCTTATTCATATATGAAGCATTGGGTCATTCTAAATTGGCCGAATTTTAATATATCGAATTGAAACTTGACATAGGAGTTAAAATATATATTTGAAACATTTATGCTGAGTCTCAGCTTGTTATCTTGAAAATGACCCGATCTAGAGCCCCTTGACTCATCAATGGGTTTCTCGATTTTAGGAGTACCGGACCCACGAACTAATTTTAATCGGCTCCAGTTTAGAACATTTTCAAAATATCAACCTGAAAGTTTTTTTACAAGTTAAATATATATATTAAAACAAGTTCAAGGAGTATAAACCTTTTTTATTATTTACTTTTCAAAGCACAAGTAACTTAAAAAAGTATAATTTTAGACCTTTTTAGATTTTTAATCAAAACGCCTGAGTTAATCGGCTGCAGATTAGTCAATTTTTTAAATATAGTTTTTAAAATAAGTATACCAAAAAACAATTGTATTTTTAACTTCTGTACCAATTTTTAAATCGATATGTTCAAAAATGTCGAAAATGGAGTCGTTGAGTCCAAAAGTGTTATAGTTAAAACGAGATAGGTAAAACAGAAGAACATTTTCAAGCGCCTCGTTTTTAAAAATAACATGAACAAAATCGTTCATACTTTACTAAGAATATTTATACTGGTGTACCAACTTGTAAAACAAATTTGGTGTTGATATTCCAAAAATTGACGAAACTGGAATAGATTGAAATTAGTTCGTGGGTCCGGTACTCCTAAAATCGATAATCGAAATCGACTCCTAGATCGGGTCATTTTCAAGATAACAAGCTGAGACTCAGCATAAATGTTTAAAATATATATTTTAACTCCTACTTTAAGTTTCAATTCGATATATTACAATTTGGCCAATTTAGAATGAGCCAACGCTTCATATATGAATAAGATGTCCCCTTTTAGTGATTTCCCCTGCTGCAAAATACATACCTGCATTTTCGAATTTTTTCCAGACAAACCATTGCTCGGACGAAATAAATACATATGACCTTTTTTGTTGAAAAATACCTTCCCTACACGGTGGTATTTTTTATTTTTCTCTATCTTCATCCCAGCTTGAAATATTAAGGATAATCGAAAATAAAATGATAATCGATTTTTTTCGACTTTGGGAAATCGATAGACTGGTAAACTTTTTTTTATGTTAATCTACATACTTGAATGTACTTATAAAAAAAAATCAGCCGTATTGTAAATTACTGGAACTTTTGGTCTAGAATTACCTCTACCGACTGGCCTATAGTAGTAAATGCAATACATCTATTATAACAATTCAGAATACAACAGATACTTTAGTAATTATTGCTAATATACACTAGGTTTACAGTAAGAAAAATATATAACCAAAATTCATAAACTTTTTTAGTAAAACAATATAGGTACCATATAAGAATACAACATAACATATAAACATAATTGTCTCACTTGGTAACCATCTATTCACCATGTAGTCACTTAACAAATAAAAAGTTGTAAGTTTGGAATTCTAGCAAGACTTAAACGAAGCACTTACATTTCCTTTGTACGTTTTATTTTATTCTTCATAATTATTTGTATTTTGTTGTATTTAGTCAATAGGGTTTTCTTGAGTTATTTATAAATAAGTCTGATTTTAAATTTAAATTATGTAGTTATACAGTGTTTTATATTTTATTTTTATTCTTATAACTTGTAAACGACTCATTCTTGTTGTATTAGTTTGTTTGTACAAAATAAATCAAATAAAATAGACTGGCTATTCAAGAAGTTTATACTGTATTTGGTATACACATGTTTTATGTTAAGTTTCCCAATGTACCACAAAGAATTTTTTCTGTATATTTTCAAAATGGCTGCTGTTGAAAATGTTTAACGTCAAATACTTCAAAAACCGTTGTCTTTATAAAAAATTTTTAAAGAGAACCAATCTTCCACTTTTAACGAAAAACAAAATGGTTTATGTATCGATTGTGTACGGTTTTTGATAATAGAGTCGACAAATAACAGAAATCACAATTTCTTGGCAATTGTTTACAATACCCACGATTAGGCTAGAACCAAAATATTTTTGAATTATTAAAATGTTTAGTAACAATACCAAAATAAATTTATCTAATTTCAATTACATAAACTTAGTTTAGGTAATAAAAGTAAATAAACATTCCACCAATCCTCTTATTGTCTACTTTTTTAGTTTTAAAATTACAGTAGTGTTTTAGGCCTACATCTCACCATTCTAAATGGGAAGTAGTACTTCCTTCAACATAAAGGACCATTACATTTAGTATTTATGTAAATAATCTGCCTCAAAAATGTCGGTGCCGCGAAAGCAGTAGTATTTGCTACTTTAACAGTAGTTGGCCGAAATAATGTGGATAATTCAGCAGCGTTAGTCACGACTGTGGTGGAAGATTGGTCCTGTGTAAATTACTTTATTTATTTTAGTCTACACCCTAATCCTAAATTATATGTAATAAAAGGTAATGAAGTATTCAAAAACACAAATAATGTTAAGTTTCTTGTAATTACCTAAGATGCAAATTTAAGTTGGAAAACGTTTACCAATTCAATGTCTAGCTGCAAAAGCTCGAAAAAGCAACGAAAAGTATAAAACATTGGTTTGTATGTGCCTCTTGGGTGTAGATTCTCAGACAAATAAGGGTTTTGACAATAATCTATATAACCATGAAAATCGCGACTCTCTCTCTCTCTCACTCTCTCTTATCCTTATATATTACTAGCTGACCCGTACGGCGTTGCCCGTGGTGGTTGGTATTTTCAGTCTTTTTAGCGTAATTGTATTCTTTTTAAGTGTTCAGTCAGTGAGTGGTATTTGGCTTATATATATATACATATCTTAAATAATAAAAGCACTATTGTCATAATAATAAAACATCTGAAATTATGATTTTAGTAACTTTGATCCAACCAAACCCCTCCTAAAATTTCGAAATTTTTCATACCCTTTCTTAGTGAGCACCTATGGCCCTAGAGGAAGCTACATACCAAATTTCATTCCAATCCGTTCGGTAGTTTTGAAGAAATCGTTTATAATAACTTTGATCCCCCCAAAGCCCGCCTAAAATTTAGAATTTTTTCAAACGTTTTCTTAGTGAGCACCTATGGCCCTAGAGGAAGCTACATACCAAATTTCATTTCAATCCGTTCGGTAGTTTTTGAGAAAGCGTGATGAGTGAGTGAGTGGTATTTCGCTTTTATATATATAGATTTCTCAATGGTGTTTTTTGCCGCTAAGCGATATCTCCCTTAATTCTTCATCAAAATTAATTATTCAAGCATCATTTTAAAGATTATGTTCCCCGCTATTGACAAAAAGTAGGCAAACCGCTTAAAATTCATCTTTTCATTACAAACATTGATTTAAAAAACTTGTATATATAACTTCATATGGTCCCTAATGGAAGGCGCCATATATTAACGATCTGTTTAACTAACATGACAGCTATTAGATTGTTTACATTATATAAGCAAGTGTAATCTATTACACTAATCAATCAAATTAAACCAACGTAAATAAATAAACTAAATTGACCAACGTAATTAATTTAATTAAAAAGTATTAAATCAGGCACTCTTAACTTGCGAAATATCGCACGGATCAGCTAATATATGAATATTTCTTATGCGATTTTTTCTTCTTTATTGATTGGCATACAAATACAAATTTGTTTTCGGTTATAGGCCTAATTAGTATTTAATATACAAGCGTTTGAAAATGATCAACTAATAATGTTGACACAGCTGTGGTACGAGGCCTGTGTATATACAAATCACTAAACACGAACTCTCAGAAACCATAATGCCTACAAAGTAGGTTATTCTATATTTTACTTTCTGAAATATACTAGAGTTCAGGTAGTTGAACATGAAAATAAACTAAATTGACCAACGTAATTAATTTAATTAAAAAGTATTAAATCAGGCACTCTTAACTTGCGAAATATCGCACGGATCAGCTAATATATGAATATTTCTTATGCGATTTTTTCTTCTTTATTGATTGGCATACAAATACAAATTTGTTTTCGGTTATAGGCCTAATTAGTATTTAATATACAAGCGTTTGAAAATGATCAACTAATAATGTTGACACAGCTGTGGTACGAGGCCTGTATATATACAAATCACTAAACACGAACTCTCAGAAACCATAATGCCTACAAAGTAGGTTATTCTATATTTTACTTTCTGAAATATACTAGAGTTCAGGTAGTTGAACATGAAAATAAACTTTGTTTGTCTGTTTGGCTGAATACAGAACAACTCTACGAAACCAACAATGTAATTAATATTTTACGTGAGTCTTCCACTGCATCGCAAAGCCAAGGTATACAACAAGATGTCCCGATGTAGTACGCATGCGCAAGAGGAAACGGTAACAGGTCATCACTTTGATTGAAACCGGAAATAAGTTCAATTATTTACGTACAAGGATAAAGGAATAGCTCGTCAATTAAAGTTTAACGGAGGGGAAAACTGCATCGAGTAGGCCTACAGAGTAATTAATGAGGAAAGGAAAAACGTAAAATATTGCGTCATCAATGGACATTACTCACTCCACTGTATTCACTTCGGTTGGTTCAAATACTGCATAGTTTCATAAAATATGGAAAACCAGCACTAACATTTGATCTATAACTATTCAAATATACCAAACACTACGTCAAATTATTCTGAGAACAAACTTTACTAATGCAAGTTTTAATTTAAAGCAAGTTTAGCGATCAAACTGATTAATGGATTGCAATTAAATCTCATATTTTCGTGGAGTTAATACAAGAACTCACCTTCGAATTCTCATGTTTTTTCTACAAATTGGGAAAATACTTTTCAATTTTGTTGAGAAACTTGTATGGCTCACTTTAAAACAAATCGTATTAATAAACAAAAGTAAATCATTTATATGTAATTAAAAATAGTTATCGAATGATGGAAAATAGAAATATCCACTGAGTATTTTGGGCTGCTAAAAAATAACCATTATTGTACTTGTAGCCATATCCGATTGCTATTAATATAATATTATTATTTAGTACTTGCCTTAGCAATCTTGAGTTTGTGTTATATGAGAGATTTGATGACAGTCACATACTGTGACATTAATAAACTTAACAAGTCTCTCACATCTTTTATAAAGTATCGTGTTGTGTTTTATACGTACTATGTTCTATTTATTTATGGTTTAAACACCAAACTAATATCTGTTATTAAGTGTAACTGTGAAAAATGTTTTTGTAATCGTTCTGATGATGCCTGAATGAAAAGGTGAAACAGCTGTACGCGAGAGATAAAACTTATATAAGGATTGCTAAGGCAAGTACTAAATAATAATATTAAAATAATTAAATTGCTTTTAACTTGTAAAATTTGGATTCAAGCTCCAAAACAGCAAGCTAAACAAAAACAATGTAAAAACACAGAAAGTGTTATATATATAAATACAAAACTAAATCTAATACCTAAAGGGCCTGAAATGTGGGTAAAACCTCGTTTATCCCGAAAATTTGGTTTATCCGGAAAATTGTTGTTATATACAGTAATTGAGCTCGTCACCACAATCCCCCTTGATTTACCGTCATAATTATAACGTCTTCTTTTGTAAAAAATACAACATGATGCAATAAATGAACAGCTAATATTGTAATTTAGGCCTAATAATGGTAAAAACCGCTGAAATCGGTTAATCCGAAATTTCTTTTATCCGGAAAGGGTCAGGTACCATCAATTTCGGATAAACGAGGTTTCAGATATACAGTTACAGAGTGTCCCGGAACAACCTGGAACTGCTTTGTGGAATTGTTCCTCAGGTAAAAATAATATAAACATCGTTCCGAAAATGTTTTGTTTTCCATCTATTCACCATTTTGTCGAAAAATCAACATTGATGAGTGACGTAGAAAATGTCAACTCATCGGCTAAGCCAAGAGATATAAATGATTTAGTAAAAAACAAAATGGCGCAACCCTGGTAGAAGAAGCTTGTCCGGACATATGTTTACAAAATGACTTTTATTTATTTTAACCTATAGGCACACCCTGAATTATCTTCCCGCATTTCAGAATCATCCTGTATACTATAGGCATCGACTACAAAATAAAATAGACTGGGCATCGCCTATAAGTCCGCCATCTTGGATAGGTCTAGAAAGCCGAAACGGCTCGGAGATGGCACTAAAATTGTAATGCGCGTATTTTTGAACTGTTGTTTTGAACACTTTAGAACACTCTGATTCCTTTAAATTTTTACACACTGACAGAATATTAGTGTGGGATAGTAATGATATTCAAATTATTAATTATAAAAATCTTTAAAGGTATAAATAAATTACCAAAGCTAGGACTTAATATGAAACTTTAAATTGTGACATGAAAAAGTTGTTCTGCGAGGAATGTTTTTGTTTTTGGTCACAGACGAGTTGTAAGCGTGAAAATTTGAGCCAATAAGTTAAATTTTATGAAACATATTTTTTCAATAAATTATCTCAAGTACAGTAGTTAAGTTTTTAGCGCAGGTTAAATGTACGATTAGGTGCGCGCCAGAATCTCGCTCAATTCACAAGGCGCGGAGCCAAAATTCGCCAAATATAATAATTATACCCCAATCCAAAAGTGTACCATAGCTTTTTTGTAGGAAAAGGTTCAACGAATGTAGGCCTATACATTCCAGTAAAAAAATTATTGATGTAAAATTTTCAAAGTTATTAGCTCAAGAAACAAACACTTTTCAGTAACAGAATTCAAAAGTTCAACTTTAGGCCTACATAAAAAGTAGTAAAAATATTTTGTAATTTTTTCAAAATGTTCAAAAAGTTTTGTCATTTAGTTCTAAATATAAGTGTAAACAAATATATCAATTTCAAATTTCTTGTTTTTTTAACCACCAGTTTATATGTTTTTACTACAAGACATAGGCCTATAACAAAACTAACACAATTAGGCATAGTTTGAATAGCAATTTAGTAATATATGTTTTTCCAAAAAGGAAATATTATTATAACAAATTGTGTAGAATAAATCACAGAATTGAACTGTATACTTGTAAATTCCTTAATTTATAAACGTATTTCACTTTGTTTTTCTTGTTTCACTAAGTAAGATCAAACAAACTAATCAAACTAAGTGAAGCCAGCGACCACAGAATAAAATTTGTATCAATCTACCAGTTTTATTCTGTGGTCGATGGGTGAAGCGAATACATTTCCTGTCTCTGTCTTCACCGTGGGAAACCGTGGGATTCAGCAAGTGGATAACAATTAACAAAAGTAATTTTTGGCTAAATACACTTAAAACGTCTTAAAAGTTTTAGTTTTCGACCTATTTAAAGGTATTCAAAACACGATTAAATCCTGCAAATACAGGACCAGTAATATTTAATTTGGTACAAACAGCTTGTAAACTGAATCAATATGGTTCGAACTGTGTAGGCTAAAGAATTGACAATTGAGTTTTAAAAAGATAAATGTTTTCACTCAAACGTGATAAGTGATTCCATTAGAGAAAAACTTTAAAATGTTCATAATGTGTCGCAGAGCCAGTGCGAAGGCGAGTAGATGAACACGGAACTAGGGTGACTTAACTCCGGCCGCCATATTGGCTAAGTCAAACTGTGCGCCCAGCGCGGCACACTCATCGAAGCCGGTACGCAGTCTATATTCTGTGGTCGCTGGCTGTAGGGGGGGGGGGGGGGGGGGGGGGGGGCTGGTTTGACAATATATGTCTGCGATATTGACATTTTACTTAACTTTGATTTAAACACAAATTTTCAGATTAAAACTCTTTTAACAAGTAAAACTGACAAATTTTGATAGTAAACGTATTTTGCGAAAACTGTCAGCAACAAGGTTTTGTTATTGACACACTTTTTGTTGCATTAATTGGAGTGCTGCAGAGTTTGAATAATTACATTTTTGTAGCTAAAAATATAAAATCTAGTTATAGAAATAATTTCCCTCATATTCTACATACGAAAGATAAAACTAACATCAACTCCCTCTCGTTAAAATCAAATGCTGCCTGTGGGCTATAGTTCGATTGGGCGGGCGGTGATAACTTCGCCGATATTTTTATAAGTAGCCTAAGCTAGTTTGGGGTTTTTAGTTTGCTTACTTTTGTTTTTTAAGTTATTTTGACTTATTAGCGAATTTCCATAGGAAATATGAGCTACTGCAGTGGGCCCTTATGGTGAGACCCAAGGTCGGGAGTAGCAAATGAGCACCGATCATGGTCCCCAGAACACGTTTTGGGGTGTCATTAAAATTCATATATATAGGCCTATACGTATATATATATATATATATATATATGTATAAATTTATGTATGTATGTGTGCGCACCCTAACGGACGCATTTTTCGTCGAATTTGGACCAAATTTGGTACACACATTGGGTTTCTAAGTCGCTTGAACTGGTAGGTTAGCCAACAAAATTGACCGGAAGTAGACCAAATTTTTACCGGAAGCAGTTTTATGTATATATGTGTGCGCACTCTAACGGACCCATTTTATGCCCGATTTGGTCCAAATTTGGTACACAGGTTGGTTTTCTAAGTCGCTTGGACGAGTTCGTTAGCCAAAAAAATTGACCGGAAATAGACCAAATCTTTGACCAGAAGTAAATTTTGTTTGAGATTTTTCGTACTAAATTTTTTTTTAAGTTCTTTAAAAAAAAATAGACATACGAAATAATTCTGCACTTTTGTTTTTTTACGCGACCTTATAGCCCATCTGGTTCCCCAAAAACAATCAAAACGTAAAATACCGTAAAAGTACCAGAATTAAATCCACGGCTTTTACCGTGGTGACCGATGGCAATATATTTGGTACATGCTGGCAGCACCTTCGTGAGTAGATCAATTTCCCAAATAGTTGTTTGAAAGCCAAAAACATATATACATTTATTTTGGAAATTCGCTCAACTCACGTCAGCGGTTCAGCTGCGTGGTCGAATTATTTCAAGTTTGTATTAGGTGTGCTCAAAATTTCATTCGTTGAACTTAAGGAAAATTGAGGAACTTTGTAATTAGACTATACGCATATCTTAGAAACTAAATTGAAATTAAAAAACAAAACCTATTTCTTAAGGTGTATTTTGCATAAATTCAAATTCGCTCAGCAGTTCAAATAATAACAAAAACTCATTCCTATTCCTGCTTGTCTTACTTACGGATTGATTGGGTCAACATGGCAAATCATCAGTTGTTAGAGCCTCAATCAATAGATGGTCTTTGTATGCAAAAAAATCAACTCAATATCTTACCTGGCAGAAAAGGTATTGATGAATCCTTCTGATCATTCTATATCAGGAATGCAGTTATCCTGTTCCAATTAGGTCAGTCATTTATGAGATTACCCAAAGAAACAAACTTGCTCTCATTATAACACCGTTATGTAAATCTTAAACTGGTATCTTTATCAATAAACTCTTCCATTATGTTACGTAAAATTGTTTTACTATGGAAATGATTTAAGCAAATTAACTAATCAGAAAACAGTTCAATAAATCATTCAATTTTTATTTGTAATCAGACATTTTCAGAGATTTCAAATTATAGCCCTTGTCACCAAACTGAAAATGTATAATATAGGCCTACAACTCAAACCTAAGTGATGATCTAGTTTTGAAAAATGTACCTCGTGTATTTTTATGTATGTGCTTGTCATTTGTGACATGACGGGATATTTATAACTACCGTAGTAAGAAAGGAGTCGATGACGTTTATTCTAGAATGAATGCCTTCAAAACAGACGATTTAAACTGCTATGGTCACGATATGATGTAAACACATTGTGTTTATTTATTGTATTCCTAGTTTTCGTGCCCGTATATGTCAAAGAAAAAGGGAACCTGCTACATGCTGTGAATGGTTTCGCCTATTGACCGTTTACAGTTCAGTTGATAGCATGGGCAGGCATTGTCCATGCCCATGTTATTTGAACGAAGATCTTACGCTAATAGCCCGCATGAAAACATCAACCTCATAAAACTCATTTAAACTAGTTATTAGGAATATGTTTCCCTTGATATTGTTTTTTTATTGATATTTATATTTTCAAGAATAATTTGTATAAATGTGAAACATGTACAATAAATGTATGTAAAATTGTATTTATGTACATGTAATATAAATTCTGATGTATAGTACTGTAGTAATTATTTGGAGAGTATATATTATTTGCTTTCAGAAAACAATTTTAAGAATTTGTTAGAACTGAAATAGCACAGCAATACAAGTTAGAATAAAACTAATGTAATGTGAGATTTTTGTAGTTTAAACTTCATAATGTGAGGATTTGCTTAAACATGAGGTACGTTACTGAAATGAAGAAATTTGGATCTTGAATTTAAACAATGAGGCAAGGATATTCAAAATTCAATTTGGTAGTGGATAGGAGCCTATGTAGTTAGGTCAGGTAGTAGCGCGGCAAGCCTCCATAAGGCCCATGCTATCAACTAAACTGTAAACGGACAATAGGAGCCTATGTAGTTAGGTCAGGTAGTAGCGTGGCAAGCCTCCATAAGGCCCATGCTATCAACTAAACTGTAAACGGACAATAGGAGCCGATGTTGTTAGGTCAGGTAGTAGCGTGGCAAGCCTCCATAAGGCCCATGCTATCAACTAAACTGTAAACGGACAATAGGAGCCAATGTTGTTAGGTCAGGTAGTAGCGTGGCAAGCCTCCATAAGGAAATTTATGATTTTTAAAACTCTCAAATTTAAGAAAATCATCTGAATCATAACCGCAATAAGACGGACATTATTAATATGCTTCCGTTGACTTAATTTTAGATCATTTTAAACATTTATGCGCCACTATTTTGGTTTATCTTTAACGGTTTAACCAGTGAAAAGCATAACAGGCACCTATATGGAATATATAATACAGGACATTTTAAACTTTTTCAATCATTTCTTAGTCCCGATTTTTAAAAAGCACCATGCAAAATGGATGCATACGATATCCGTTACTGTAGTTTTACTTTCTCCACCCTATACGTAGTATATGGAGAAAGGATTGTTTTAGTAAAAATGTTCGAATTTGAATTTTCAGTTGAATTATCTGTTTTGGTGCTCCCAGAACCCCAAACAATTGTTTAGTGCAATTATCTGTGTTGGTGCTCCCTGAACCCAAAAATATTTTTAGTGGAATTTTTTGTTTTGGTGCTCCCTGAACCCAAAAAAGTGTTTTT
>JAGFPH010000594.1:418709-431806 GCA_018207615.1 Philaenus spumarius
ACAGATATAATATTAGTATAGATATAGATATAATATTAGTATAGATATAGATATAATATTAGTATAGATATAGATATAATATTAGTATAGATATAGATACAGATAGAATATTAGTATAGATATAATATTAGTATAGATTATAACGAAATGCCTCCTGGGAATCCTAAAATAAACCGATGTACAGAATATGTTTAATTTCATTAACAATTACTGTTTTAAAATTGCCAAGATATAGGCCTACCTTCGTTTGATTATGTTATAAATTAAAAACAAACTTATTAAGTAAAAATGAAACCTTATACAATTCTATTGGAATCAATTAAAAATGTTCCAGAGTACAAACAAAATAATTTGATGTCAGAGATTGTTTTCATTAATGTGATCAAGAAATAATGTACTTGTTACGAAATCAATTCGGATGAACGAATTTTTGAATAATCGGGCAACAACCGTGAATTTATATTTGACCAGGACCAGGATATTTTTTGCTTTTCTGCACTCTTGTTTTTATTTCCAATAACAAAATGTAACAATGTTCTCTCAATAATTAATTGAAACACAATAACAGAATATCTCTGTCTGCACAATAATTGAGTAAATAACCTATTTAATCCCCAGCCGCTAAGGAAGATAACGCATCGGGGGATTTCCTCGCGATAAATCTCTTTTAAAGGTTTTTATCGCAACAGAGAAATTCATCAGCGTTTAAGCAATACTTGTCCGACACATGGAAATGGTGCGCGTGCGTGCGAGTGAGATGGAAAGTAGACCATGGAGGGGGGTGACGTCACACTTGACATAACGGGCCCCCTCCCCTCCCGCTCCATCTCCGCTTACAAACCTACAGTCCACAGTCGCTTGTGTGCCTTCAAATGGATTAAAGCTGTGACGGGCGCGCTTACGTCTTTTAACAATTATATTGTGTTATTTTTAGTTTTAAAAGGAATGTAACCCAACCGACATCTGTGCGATAAAACCTAACTTTTAGGTAGTTTTTGTTTCATTTTTTATATTTGTTAAATTTTATTTTTACTGTGGTCTGTTTAGCGGACACGAACCTTGTGGTTAGTTAATTCAGTGAAGTGACTGTTATAAAGTTTTTTTTATCACCAATTCGTACAATACAAAGGAACAAATCTGGATTTAATCAGTGACCTCAGCTTCGACTCCATTTATTTGAGTAAGTAATTTATTACTGTTTTTAATTAATTATTGTTATAATTAAACACTTTAGTAACTGAATTAAAACGATTTGTTTAGTGAAAATCTAAAGTTTTTAACGTAATAGTCTACTATAATTATACAACTTCTTTTACAATTTTATAAATACAAACTATGTTTTAAAAGTATTCCAGCTATCTGATTTTAAATGCATTTTATCTTAGTTTTTAATTAAAAGTATGCTGATAATTGTATCCAATTATTTTTCAATATAATTGATTTTAGCGTGTATTGCTTTTTAATTGTTCTTGTTGAATGTTTTTAGACATTCACAAAAATGTATTGTGATATAAAGGCTAATAACAATTTAATTGCAGTAATTTATTTATTAAACGTAACAGATAGTAAATAGATATTTACATGTCGTAAAATGCGATTTCAGAAGTCGTTTGGTTGCATATGCCCTTCACAAATATTTAGGCCACCGTCGTACTGAAACAATCAAGAACTGGTTTTTACCTTGGGTTTTCATGTTCGCCTTCTCCATCGATTAAACTCCCTAGTTTACTTTCTTTTTTATCGTCTCTCGGGGGGAACACGCAAATTTTTTCACAACCGTTGACGTAAGTTATTTTTTCCGATCCCGTTTTGCACAACTGTTTCAGCGCCTACGTAAGCGACTTGCAACAAAAGAGTGACGCTGTTCAATACACAATTTACACACTCTGGTGCAGCGTCATTTTCTATTTTAAGGATAGGGACTCATCCTTACGAGATTTATTTTGTTCTTCGGCCGCATAACTTGGGGTGTTCGCGTTTGGCTTGGAAAAATACTAAAATAGATTTTAAAACGATGTGTTTAACACGAAGAGCTCGTGGTATTGAATACAAAACAGGAAAAATAAAGCAATAGCTTTAACTATTTCACGTGAATTAATGAATTATTTATTCTTTTCAAATCATTAGGCCTATACTTGTGTTGTCATATTTGCTTTCTTTATTCAAATTTTGTGTCGAGTATTTTGTAATGCAATTATAAAACAAAATACTGAATTAATCATTAAAAAGTCGATGCGTGTAGGATCCTATGCAGATTACTCCGGAGTTAATTTATAAGTAGGCCTATTCCTACAGTCGATCGGGTTATTAAAATCAGAATATATTTATTTCAGCCGTACTTTTTTCATGTCTTTGATTTTCATACATTTTGTAGATCTTCAAGTTAGGGTCTCCATGAATTTTGTATTTCATTTCAAACTGAGGAATTATAACAAAAAGATGAATAAGCTTGTTTGAATTTTGGCACATTAGTGACTCATTAACCTGAATATAATAGAAATCAATCTGTAAATTATATCGATGCATCATTTGAGTATTTAGACAGATGTTTTATTACAACTATGTCTGATCAATGATTGAATACGGTAAAAATTTGTAGTTTCTATTTTCTCTCGGAAGTAGTTACACGGGAATTCTTTCACGGAATGTAACGTGCAAAATATGTTGAAGAAACGTTTACTTACATAATTATATGATATACATTGTTACTCGATTGATATAGTAGAACGCATAACCTACTACAAGAAGCAGTAAATAAGTTGTAATAATTAATTATTGTTCCTACTTCACAGTTTATTGGGAAGACAGGAAGCGAGGTAGGGTGTATTAACCGAACAAAGACCAGTTTAGAGACATGCAGGATTAACAGCTGTTGGGTGATTAGTTTCATTAATCTCCGCTGACTTGTGGGCGCGCATAATATTATTCTCCCATTTCCGTGCGAAGACACGCATTATTGGTAAGCCAATATCAACATAAAATAAGATTAAACGAATAATAGAACCGGTGTGAATGAACTCGAGTCGTAGATCTTTGTTGCTTGCGCTCCGTAGCTCGTCGGTGCACTAGCTCGACCCCACTCCTTCAATTTACAACCGTTTCACACAGCACACTCTGCGCTCTTAACTAAATTACCCACATTTTACCGCAATGTTCGGAGTCGCGAAATTAAACTCCCTTTGAAAAAACAGAACACCCCGACCGTCGGGCCTATTGTGATGATGTTTCGGGCCAAAGCAAACAATACGTATACACTTCGGCCGACTTGAAATTACTTACGTCTCTGTTCCCCCCGCCTACTTGATCTTTATCAGACCCGAGACCTGCTATTTTACAACCTTTCACAAGGCGTATTAAATCCAATAGCGGATAGTTTCTGTGATTTAATAAGCTTTTAACTGCTTTCGGACACGACCTGGTGGTATCGATTGGAACTAATCTGACAGTTGAGTTTTAAACGGAAGTCGGATCTAGCAAATTGGCAGTCGTTTAAAAGCGCTTAGTAACATTTATAGAATGTATATGTTGCATTGTTTGTGAACATGGGTTTAAACCCTCTTTTATGTCTCTACTCGTATTTATTTGTTACATTACAAATAGTTAACAATACCTACAACTATGTACTAGGCGTAATAATGTATTTTGCATACCTTGCCTTTTACGAATTTTTGTTGCTAAATTTGCTGTTTTTAATTAATGGAACAGTTTACATTCATAAAATATTGTTCTGAATATCGGACTTGGTATTTATTTTTCAGCCCGCCACTTTAATTTTTTTAAAAATATTCTCGTCTAAAGGGAAATATTGGTGCGACGTAAACCAGTTCCGAGTTCTGGCAATTGTTTGGAACAGCGGATTTCGTTTAAGCCTAATCGTATCAGTGGTGTGTAAAGAGGTTTGTTTGTAAATGACGCGTGAATCACTCAACCTAAAACCCGAAGTACTGTATAACTAAACATGGACAGGTCCCCCCCCCCCCCCATCCCCTGCATAGAAACATCTGTTGAGAACTGAACGTGCAGAGCTACTAATCTTCGAGAGAGAGAGAGAGCAATTAACCACAGGAGCTTTGTTGACTTAATAACACATTTAAGTGTAACAGTTAACACTTGGGAAATTGTTAAATTTAGGCATAATGTTGTTTATTATTTCATTGGTCAATTATAAAGAAACTCATTTCTTGCCAAACCTATTTTAGAAAATTAACATTTACGTATTTATAATGTGAATCTGGTATTTAAGATGGATTTGGCACGTTTGAGGCAATAATTTTGTAACACAGGTACGGATTAGGCTATCGCATACAGGCAACATTCAACTAAACATTTTGTTCTAACAAGTACTGTATGCTTATTGGGTTTTCACAAAATAATTTCTTGTGCTTAGGCAAGAGGTTTTTTATTTTAAATCGTGAAAAAAATGCCAACCGTAACAAGTGAGTTTTAGGGTGGATGAAAAATGCTATTGACAAATAAGGTTACCTAACCAATAAAAACTTGTTATTTTGCAACCAAATATCTGACGATATTAAATAATCGAAATCCTGAACCAATTGGTTTTTACAATAAAGTATTCTCAATACAGTATGTATATTATAGCCTAAGGGTATAGTTTTAGTGTAGGCCTACGGTGAATTGAGTTTTACAAATGAATATGGCTTTGCTATAAATTGTGTAAAGTGGGGAGGCAGCCTTGTCTATTTACTCGTATTTCATTAGCTACGTTTGGAGTTGTGCCAAGTCTAAGATTTGTGGAAAAGCGTAAGCCTAATTTTTACAAATAGCTGGCTATGTATTATTGTTTTAACTTCCTTTGTACCCGTTGGGTAAATTCCGTCAGTAGGCCTACCGTCGAATAAATGTTTACGATGCCTTTTGTAAATTTTGACGCCAATATACGACACATTTCCTTTATTAAAATGTAACGAACAAATAAGCGTCGACATTCTGTACAGTTGAAATGCAAGAAGAAAGTTAAAACGTTACCCGTCATGCAAAAGAATTCGGCTTGTTCAGTCTTGGCGTGGACTGAGAATGAAATTCATCCGAGCGTGATGGGTTTACAGGTAAATGTTATTTAACGACCGTAGACTACTAGTCTTGTACCTTCCCGCAGTAAATTAATGTAACGCATAGAACGATTGATTAATTAGTGGGTTATTGTTTGTGAAACGATTCACGTGAAAAACAAATTGCAACTTTTACTGTTAAAGACGTACGTGTATTATTACTTTCTCATTATACTGTAGTATAGAGAAAGTATAGTGATCGCAAAAGAAATCGTAGTTGAGATTTTTGTGGAAATACCCGTTTTGAGACCCATTGAGTCCAAAAAAGTGGTTTTTATAAAATGTCTGTCTGTTTGTATACCGACAGATCGATTTCGAACAAATATGCACCAAACATGTCAATTAGGCCTGTATAGATGCACGAAAAAAGGTTTTGAAAAAAAATCTGTTATGATTTTTTTATAAAAAAAACGGCTCTAACGATTTTGATAAAATTTAGCTCATTTGTAGCCCTTAATGTACCCAACCATATGCAAAAAAACCGCATCTTTTTAAAAATTCTCCTTCAGCTAATAATAATAATATTTATTAGTTATCTCCTACTTTAGTGTATCCCCTCTCCTATTTTAATACAATTATGAAGTCACAGTGAATCTGTTTAATAGTTTAAATATGTTTGTGAGGACGTATGTGCCAGTTTCTGGTACCGTTTATTTTAACTTTAAACGTGTTAAAAACCCCCAACGTCCTATGTTCCCGGAAAACCCAACGCAGCTAATCACATTCATCGGTAAAACGACGTCACGCAGTTTTCAAAGAATCAATGCGACGTCCATTCAGTAGCAAGGTTAGGTTATGGTTTGTCTATGCAATCACAACCTATTTTCAATGCCAAATATTTCGGTCAAGAACAAATCACGCACCAAGGTCTTTGCTTTAGAAAGTCATCGCAACTTCGCAGTGATTTTTGCTAAATGGTTTTCGCGTACTTGCTTCGTGGTCCGCGGTTCCATCGTAGGAAAATTTGGTAGGCCTATATTGTCGTCTGGAGGTGTTGTTCTTGATATTCATAAATGTACATTTAGCTGGAAAACAAACAATCAACAAATTTATGTATCGGAATTTATTTTTGAGATGTTTGTTAATTATAAAAAAATGATTCATAAACTTATATTGCGATTTTGCATTTAAATTTAAACATTGTCAACTTAAAGGTCTTCTTCTTTCTTATACTAAAGTAGATTATACATATGTGTTTGTTGTGCCAATCTGCCAACAAAATAACGAATATAAAAACAGATTGTAAAAAAGATAGGCCGAAAGTATTTGAGGCAAATTTGAAAATTCATTAATTATTCAATAAATTGGTAAATCATTGGCTATTAATTTATATTTCATAAAATTACGAGTAAAACGTAAACTAACGTTAGTTTTAAAAACAATTTCAATAAACGATATAAACATTATTGATCTACCGTACAATCCGATCAAAGAGTAAACACACTGGCAGCCTTATAATAGAAACAATATTTATTCATAACAGAAGTAATAATTTAGTTGTACGATCGACTAATCATTGCATTAAACTATTGAATAATTATACGAACCTTGTATAGATTTAATTCCAGGTCATCAAAACGCCTCGCTCCCCTCCACTCCCCTTCGCCCCGCAGCTGAACATCCCACACTCTTTGCAGAGCATTAATTTCGCGACTCGCCCGCGACGGCTGTAATTTAGTTTAATTAATAATTTACATGTTTTCTTTTATACGATCTGTCCGAGTGATGTCGTAACCCTTGCTGAATTCGCTCGTTAAATATTCGACGTGTTGTTTTTAACTCGAAATGTAAACAACTTTTGACTTGTATCTTTTAAATCCGTGTATAAACTGTTTACGGTAGGCCTAATTCCATAAGTCAATAAACTGAAATTTTATACATTGATATTAGTTCGACTGAAGGAACCACGAGTAAAATAATTATAATATTTTAACTATTTAAATAACCGCATAAGCTCGATAAAATGAGTGGTACGTGAGAGAAGATTATAAATATGTATTACCTTCAATTAACTGAATCTTCATTCTAAAAGATGTGAAGACCTACTTTTATAGTTCTTTAACATAAAAATGTTATTTGAAACGCGTCAGTGATACAATTTAACACAATTATTTAGCAATTAAGTGTTAATAGCCCAGTCGGTATAGGTTAAAACTACCAGTAATTTGCAATATGGCTGATTTTTTTTATAAGTACCTTAAAGTATGTACATTAACATAAAAAAAAGTTTACCAGTCTATCGATTTCCCAAAGTCGAAGAAAAAATCGATTACCATTTTTTTCCGATTATCCTTAATATTTCGAGCTATGATGAAGATAGAGAAAAATAAAAAATACCACCGTGTAGGGGAGGTATTTTTCAATAAAAAAGGTCATATGTATTTATTTCCTCCGAGCAATGGTTTGTCTGGAAAAAATTCGATAATGCAGGTATGTATTTTGCAGCAGGGGAAATCACTAAAAGGGGACATCGTATTCATATATGAAGCGTTTTGTCATTCTAAATTGGCCGAATTTTAATATATCGAATTGAAACTTGACATAGGAGTTAAAATATATATTTTAAACATTTATGCTGAGTCTCAGCTTGTTATCTTGAAAATGACCCGATCTAGAGCCACTTGACTTATCAATGGGTTTCTCGATTTTAGGAGTACCGGACCCACGAACTAATTTTAATCGGCTCTAGTTTAGAAAATTTTCAAAATATCGACCTGAAAGTTTTTTTTACAAGTTAAATATATATATTGAAACAAGTTCAAGGAGTATAAACCTTTTTCATTGTTTACTTTTAAAAGCACGAGTAAATTAAAAAAGTATAATTTTAGACCTTTTTAGATTTTTCATCAAAACGCTTGAGTTGATCAGCTGCAGATTAGTCATTTTTGAAAATATAGTTTTTAAAATAAGTATAGCAAAAAACAATTGTATTTTTAACTTCTGTACCAATTTTTAAATCGATATGTTCAAAAATGTGGAAAATGGAGTCGTTGAATCCAAAAGTGTTATAGTTAAAACGAGATAGGTAAAACAGAAGACTATTTTCAAGCGCCTCGTTTTTAAAAATAACAAGAAAAAAATCATTCATACTTACTAACTAAGAATATTTATACTGGTGTACTCAACTTGTAAAACAAATTTGGTGTTGATATTCCAAAAATTGACGAAACTGGAATAGATTGAAATTAGTTCGTGGGTCCGGTACTCCTAAAATCGATAATCGAAATCGACTCCTAGATCGGGTCATTTTCAAGATAACAAAGCTGAGACTCAGCATAAATGTTTAAAATGTATATTTTAACTCCTACGTCAAGTTTCAATTCGATATATTAAAATTCAGTTAGTTTAGAATGCGCCAACGCTTCATGTATGAATAAGATGTCCCCTTTTAGTGATTTCCCCTGCTGCAAAATACATACCTGCATTATCGAATTTTTTCCAGACAAACCATTGCTCGGACGAAATAAATACATATGACGTTTTCTGTTGAAAAATACCTCCCCTACACAGTGGTATTATTTATTTTTCTCTTTCTTTATCCCAGCTCGAAATATTAAGGATAATCGGAAAAAAATGATAATCGATTTTTTTCGACTTTGGGAAATCGATAGACTGGTAAACTTTTTTTTATGTTAATCTACATACTTGAATGTACTTATAAAAAAAATCAGCCGTATGGTAAATTACTGGAACTTTTGGTCTAAAATTACCTCTACCGACTGGCCTGTAACTGCATTAGTGTAAGGTGAATCACTTACAACAACAGGGCACAGCACAACCTAAATCATGGAACAACCAATCTGTTTCTAAAATGTTTAACCTTTCCATAAATTAAATCTAAATTCAGGCTAATCAAATAAATTCGCTTCGTTATTCTCTGAAAGCAGAAATAACCTTTTAAATTTAGCTATAAAAATGACGTCGGACGTATTCTCAAGACGCTATGACCTTCCTACGTCACAGCGGTAAATCTATTGTTACGTCAACGGTTGAAGGGGGATTTACCTTCGCCGCTTGTCAAATTAAAACTCCTCCAAAAGCTCTGCTTGTAATTAACGAGTACTTAGAATTCCCGTCGTAGCTTTAGACGAAACATTATTAATTTAGCAGTGTTTTATGTTATTTGATCGTTGTGCGGTTTTATTGACTTTTACCGGTTTAATTGCATGTACTATTTCCAATGAACAATAAGTTATCTCTGCTCCAATAACGATTGGCGTTTATTTGAATTGTAAATTGTAACTTGGAACTTTATATGCTATTGTGAAATTACAGTACTAATTTGTATAAACTATAAATTAAACTTTACACGAATCTAGAAAAAAAACAGCGAGTGAACCAAAGTAAAAATGTAATATTGTACTAATCTTTCGAGGTTAGCCAAGCTTACACCGTTTGCCTGGTTTGATACTAATAAGGAAAAGTCTGCATTAAACTCATTTGTCTTATCAGTTTAAGTGGAAGGATGCATCAGACTGGTCTAGTTTTCCGTTTAAAACATTTATTTAACTATATCCAAATGTTTTTATTGACGAGGTTACATTCGGTGGTCTCTTATAATTATGAAATAGAATTGTTTTATTGGAATTGCATTATTTGCTTCTGCTCGTATTTAGAATAAACTCTAAAGCACACATTTTGTTGACATAGTTGATCGGGCTGCTATCGTTATTACGTAAGTGCCCATACTTGGGACAGTTTTCAGTTTTAGACTCCGATAGACATATTTTTTTAAATAGGCGGGGTGAAAGAACATAATAAATATATGAAAACTATGGTCTACCTTTTAGTACTTTTACTTCCAGTGATCGCAAAAAAAAACTCAATGTTGAGAATTTTGAGGAAATATCCGTTTTGGGGCCCCCTGAGTCCAAAAAAATGGTGGAGTCCAAAAAAATATCTGTCTGTATGTATATAAAGCTAGAGAGAAAACTATTCAATCGATTTCTAACAAATTTGCACCAAACATGTCAATTAAGCCTGTATAGATGTACGAAAAAAGGTTTTGAATTTTTTTGAAAAACAACCCCCTTTTTGGCAAAACAATCCCCCAAAAATCAGTTATTCTTATTTTATAAAAAACAGCTCTAACGATTTTGAAAAAATTTGGCTTAGTTGTAGGCCTTAATGTACCCTACCATATGCAAAAAACCGCATCTTTCTAAAAATTCTCGTTTAGCTAGTTGCATATGTTATTTCTCAAGACTATTTTTTTGTCGGTACTCCATAACTTCCTTAATACATCATCAAATTACATGAATGAGGCATCATTTTAAAGCTTTCCTTAACCACTACACGGGAAAAATAGACAAACAGCTTAAAATTCATGTTTTAATAACAAAAATTGATTTAAAAAACTTTTATATTATACTCTGTATGTTCCTAATGAAAGGCGCCATCTACTAACCATCTGTTTAACTAGCATGACAGCTGTTAGTTAGATTGTTTACACTGTAAGATTGTATAGGGAAACTGTTATTTATAAACCAATGTAAATAAATAAACTTAATTAACTGAATTAAATCAACGTGTTAAATCAGGTAAATGTAGGCCTACTCCGAACTTGCGAAATATTCGCACGGGTCAGCTAGTAATAATAATTACTGATTTTGGGGATTTTTTGGCCAAAACGGGGGTTGTTTTTCAAAAATGTCAAAATCTTTTTTCGTGCATCTATACAGGCCTAATTGACATCTTTGGTGCAAATTTGTTCGAAATCGATCGATAGTTTTCTCTAGCTAATAATAATAATATTTATTAGTTACTCCTACTTTAATGTATCCCCTCTCCTATTTTAATACAATTATGAAGTCACAGTGCATCTGTTTAATAATTTAAATATGTTTGTGAGAATGTGTGCCAGTTTCTGGTACCGTTTATTTGAATTATAGTCTGTACCACAGTAATAAAATTTTCAACATATCTTTCACAAAGTAAATTTAAAAAATAAAATGTTGGTGTCCAAAGTTAGGACCTTCCCTAACTTGGGACAGAGTGGATGTTTTGCCTGCTATTCCATGTTAGAACCCCTTTAATTATACTTGGGACACTAACAATCTTCTTTTTTTTACTGTTCTAGGCATTCAACTTTTTACTATTTTTCGAGTTAAAATATTAGCCTATGATTCAATTGTTAATCGAAAATATCATACTGTAATGTTAGTTTTAAGAAAATTACCTAGATAAAATTATCCTCGAAATATGCAAGGATGCTAGTTCGCTAATTGTTTTAACTGCGTAACGTCAGTCCGCAACATACTTCGGTGATGTGAAGAAAAACTGGCTGACGACGGACCACTGAGCATCGAACTGTATCGTAATTAATTGTCGCTAAATAATGCTGCAGCTCTCAAAGAACCGTATTTTACAGCAAAACAAATGATTATGTTGGAAGTACAACAGCATGAGGGATGGTTAACATCAAGGATTCAATCAGCGGTAGCCTACCAACATCAGCTAATTAACCTCAAACGAATGGCCTAGACAACTCATACACCTTGATATTGCAGACTGGTTATGACGTTGAACAATCGTCTTGAAGGTCAATCCTCTGCCACTGTGATTGGTATATTCTGGATATTCCAGTATGCGATGCGCAGTGGTCTTAAGCCTAAACCTATCTTCACTTTCTCTGACCCCATAGACACCGGAAACGTGGTAGAGACCTTGGATTAAGATTTCTCTAACCCTATTACAATGCCTGTCGTTACAAAACTGATTAGGTTATTGGGTACGTTACGTATTCGGGTATTTCCGACACAGTCCGAATATTGCCGAAACAGTTTGTAACGCGACATAGTATAATTGTTGAATACTAAAAACCTAATTTTCTAAAGCTGTAGATAGCGCTTCGGAGCTTTTCATTTTAAAACGTACAAAGTCAGGTCAAGGCTTTATTACAAATCATGTTAAAAAACCATGATAATTGGTGAGTTCTTTAAAACTGAATCGTAAATGGCCAATATGAAAATAATTGTGTCCAAGTTTACCACGATAATGCTATTTCCGGCTCGCAAAATTGCAGTTCTCTTAGAATGATTTAAATTAAAGGGGTCTGTAATAAGATATCCTATGGCTCATAATTATAGCATTTAGGAAAAATAATGAACTTTATTAGTTAGTGTTTTGTCTGTAAAAAACGTGAAACATTTCCCAGAGTAGATATTTTCACAATACTTTTTAATTTATTCGTAATGTATGTTGTATAAACTAATCTAAATTACAAAAATGTAAGTATTTAATGTGAAAAATCCAGTAGGGGTTTTTCTTTTACATTAAATAATCGGTTTGTGTGGGAAAGGGATAGTAGGCCTACCTATCTACGCCGACAATAGCTCTCTTTAATTGAAAACGTGTAGATAAAAATTATTAAAGGTTAGGCTATACAACGTCAGTAAATTAAACAATTTGAAAATGTACAAATAATTTACCAAAAGTGAGGTTTTGTGTAGGCCACACATACATGTCGGGTTAAGCACAACGACAGTAAATTAAACAATTTGAACATGTACAAATAATTTACCAAAAGTGAGGTTATGTGTAGGCCTACACATAGGCCTACATGTCGGGTTAGGCTATACAACGACAGTAAATTAAACAGTTTGAAAATGTACAAATAATTTACCAAAAGTGGGGTTATGTGTAGGCCTACACATACATGTCGGGTTAGGCTATACAACGACAGTAAATTAAACAGTTTGAAAATGTACAAATAATTTACCAAAAGTGAGGTTATGTGTATCCCTACACATACAGACATGTCGGGTTAGGCTATACAACGACAGTAAATTATACAGTTTGAAAATGTACAAATAATTTACCAAAAGTGAGGTTATGTGTAGGCCTACACATACATGTCGGGTTAGGCTCAACGACAGTAAATTAAACAATTTGAAACTGTACAAATAATTTACCGAAAGTGAGGTTATGTGTAGGCCTACACATACATGTCGGGTTAGGCTATACAACGGCAGTAAATTAAACAGTTTGAAAATGTACAAATAATTTACCAAAAGTGAGGTTATGTGT
>JAGFPH010000594.1:438579-449369 GCA_018207615.1 Philaenus spumarius
GGGTACCTTATAGTGCGAATAAACATTTATAAACAGTATCTGACACTGAATATTTACTTTTGAAAGCTGATGATGTTTTAAACTATTATTCAATGGAAATTGCCGTATTACCGTAACTTGACATTGTTTTTCTCAAAATAATAATTATTGATTATTTATTATTTTTGCTTAGAGAGATTTTTTTAACAAAAAATGCTTAGCTTTAGCCGCATTTACACCAAATGTTGGCAACAAAATTTATTGTCAACGTGTTGTCAACATGTTGACATCAAGTGGACGCACAGGTTGACAATAAGTTGACAACAAAATTATTGGCGCAAATAATTTGATCACGTGAGCAGTTTATTTTTAATTCAATACATTTCACTCACCTGTTACTTCAGTTGCGTCCATGATGTTTACTGCATAGGATGCTACTCTAGCTGCGACTGCTTTTGTAATCAACTTGGCCAGCCATTATCAGAGACGTCCCAGAAGCAGTGGCGGCTTGCCCATAAGGGCTCTCGGACGCCGCCCCTCCAAAAGATTTGAAAAAGAAAAAAATTAAATACCCATTCAATTATAATTATACATCCAATTAACCAAAGTGTTTTTTTCAATCACATACATCGAAAATGTAGGAAAAAACACGCAAAAATAGCGCGAGAACTTTGTATTTGTAGCCGTGGGTCGCTGGCCAGAACGTCCCAATCCATTACCATGCAGTTATATAAAGAGTGGTAGTGGTGGGGGCTGCTGGTGCTATGACGCGTCTAAGCTTGTGCCTTATGGAAGGCTTGGGACGGCGTCCGAGCATGCGCAGAGCGACGTATCTAGTGAGTCGGAAAGAAGGATGGACTTCTGCTACAAGCAATATAACTAAAGTTGTGTAAGTAGAGTATTTCAGATTTACATATGATAAGTATTTCAGAAACATATGGCATCACAAATTTAATACCTAGATTGCCTTAAAAACTCACTAAAATAAACAAAATGTACAAACACCCCAGTGGTGTGTGCCCCCCCCCCCCAGCATTTTACTCACGAGCCGCCACTGCCCAGAATATATTGGGTGAGGCCTTCTTTGCGGGCTAGAGAGAAATATAGTGGGAGTGACTTATTATCTGATTTACGTAAAGATGGCAGTAATCCTTTGTCTGGTGAACTGAGGTGCGATGGAAGCATAAAACACTTTTTGAGGATGACAAGTTGTGACTTTGAGTTCTTTATAACAATGGTAGGACTTGAAATCCAGAAACGTGACACGAGTTCGTGTCACGTTACTGGATTTTAAATCCATAGTTATGGAAAAGCAATAACTGGGTACTAAGAAAACCCATGCTGCTCGAACCTGAACATGCTGATAAGGTGGTATTGGCCTGTGTTCATCTCCACAACTTTTTAAGACGGAGTGAATAATCTAGTTCATCCTACACACCACAGGGAACCTTTGATAGCTAGGACATAAATACGGGAACAACTATTAATTTCCAAAAAACCTCTCTTTCCCTATACATTTCTATCAGTTCAGTTATTTTTGCAGGCGACCATTCAACACCCTCATTTTCCATTGTAAACATAAAACCTACAACAACAGCTGTACCTGATCTTAACCTACACAAACACACGTTAATGGGCTTGGCCTTGACTACAATTGGAGTGATGACGCGCTCTTTGGCGCGCGAAGGCGGAGTGGGGAAAGTTGTCAACTTGTTGCCAACAAGTTGCTCGTCTTTTAGCGTTCGTCAACATGTTGACAACATTTTGTTGTCAACTTTCTTTGATCTTTACCGACAACCGACGGGAAACGAAATTTCTGTTGTCAACATGTTGGCAACTTCCAAAAGTTGTCAACATTTTCTTAAAACTAGTAATAAGTTGCCTCAACTTGTTTTCAACATGTTGACAACTCCGGTGTAAATGCGGCTTTAGAAAATATTTTGTTGTTGTTTATTATTTTTACTATGCAGTGGCAGCGATACTTATTTTTGAAATATGGAAACTATACACTTGATACATCAGAACATACAAATATTGCTCGTCTACACGACAAACTTAAACAAATTTGTAGGCCTAAAACAATGACAAAAGACCTAAAATTTAAATACCGTAAAGCAATTTATTATTTAAAGAACTTTGTTTAAACATGTTGAAAGATAACGAATAAATGTGTAGCCTAGTTAATATAAAGAACACGTTATCTGTTGTTTCATTTTGAAACCTCATTTTTAGGTCAATAACACACATAGTCCAACTGGTTACCTCTAATCAAAACATTTAATATTTGTCCGCCTGTTTTTAATACATCCAGTTGTTTTATAACTTCTAAACATTGGCTCTTTAATTTCATAATAAAGTTGTTGGGCGGAGGAACTTGGATAAGCATCTAGACAATTAATAAGAGAGAGAGAGAGAAAGGAAAGCCTGACTCTTGTAACGCGCATATCCTTCACGCTAAGGACTAATTAGGCTAAGCCGAGCACAGTGCGCATGCGCGGGGCGTTATCGTACCGTATGTCATTTACCCACCATATGTCTTCGTGTTTTTTTTACTTGCCCAAAGTCTGTAGACGTTTAAGTTTGGACTTATTAGCTCACCGATTGAAATTTAAACAATAAAAACCAGATAAAGAAATGTCTGCCTGTTAGTTCAACAAAGTGATTTACCAAATTAATCTGAAACTAGCTGACCCGTGCGAATATTTCGCAAGTTCGGAGTAGGCCTACATTTACCTGATTTAACACGTTGATTTAATTCTGTTAATTAAGTTTATTTATTTACATTGGTTTATAAATAACAGTTTCCCTATACAATCTTACAGTGTAAACAATCTAACTAACAGCTGTTGCTAGTTAAACAGATGGTTAATAGATGGCGCCTTTTATTAGGAACATACAAAGTATAATATAAAAGTTTTTTAAATCAATTTTTGTTATTAAAACATGAATTTTAAGCTGTTTGTCTATTTTTCCGGTGTAGCGGTTAAGGAAAGCTTTAAAATGATGCCTTATTCATGTAACTTAATGATGTATTAAGGAAGTTATGGCGTACCGACAAAAAAATGGCCTTGAGAAATATTATATGCGATAACGGGATAAAAGTGAACTTAATTATTTCAAACTTATCACAACATAAATAAAATCACAATGTCCAAAAAAATATCTTTCGTGAATGTGGCTTCTTTTTTATTTGAACTATAATCGGATTTTGCTAATTAAAACAACACGTTTTATGATAGGCCTACATATTTAGGTACACACACAGTATAATATATTATATACTAGCTGACCCGTGCTAATATTTCGCAAGTTAGGAGTAGGTCTACTTACCTGATTTCATTAAGTAAATTACGTTTATTTATTTACGTTGGTTTAATTTGACAACAGTTCATAACGCTTTACGTTGATTTAATTTGATTGATTTGCGTGATAGATTACTCTTGCACTTACATATTATAGAATGTGAAACATTTAAATAACAGCTGTCATGTTAGTTAAACAGATTGTTAATAGTTGGCCCTTTTCTTAGGATCCTTATGAACTATCTAACTAACAGCTGTGTCATGTTAGTTAATCAGATTGTTAATAGATTGCGCCTTTCATTAGGAACCAAATGAAGTATAATACACATTTTTTTTACAATTTTTTGTAATAAAAACATGAATTTTAAGCTGTTTGTCAATTTTTTCGTCAATAGCGGGGAACATAAGCTTTAAAATTATGCTTGAATAATTAATTTTGATGAAGAACTAAGGGAGTTATCGCTCAGCGAAAAAAACATCTTTGAGAAATAACATACAAGGATATTAACTAGTTTTGTTGTTGAATTATTCAAATTTTGTAAGATAAGTTTCAGTTGTTGTAGTCTTCCTTGTTCGAATCGACGTAAAAGAAACTTAATGCGATTAGTTTATCGTAATGTGATACTGTCTCGAAACAGGGAAAGTTCACATTGATTTCCGATGAGGGCATTTTTACTGCTCACTAGGCCGTCGTCACTGATCGTTTGTTTTACGGACCAAACGTAGCAAGTTGCTTTTAAGGCCGAACCTTTGACAAAAATATACTGTACGAAGAGGAAACTCGTAACATAACTTACTTTATCGCGCGCCCAATATTTTATAACTCATTAACTGTGAAGTGTTACAGGTGATGTAGTGCCATCTCGTCCAAGTGCTATCTCGTCCAACACTCTATTTCCTAGAAAAGAGTGCCATTTCGTCCAGCTCAGTTTTACAGTTGAATGAACACATTAATTAGTGCCATCTCGTCCAAGTGAAAACTTGACAAGGGTTGAGAAAGGCAACGCAGGTAGCCTGTGGTTGTGCGCCCTCGCCTAGCACCCTCACCGCTCTCCCACCCCTTTGTAGACATGTGGACACTGCCAAGTGCCAATTTAAACCTCATTTGAATACTTGATCGGGAGATGTAAGCATATATAGGAATATGGAGTTTTTTACCACCATAAGAGGCCAACCTAGTCTTTTATATAACGGTTTTCGGTATACAAAGAAAAATTAAAAGGAGTGTGGAGAAATTGTGTGGCGGTGTGTAAATCGTACGAGTGTAAATCACATTATATAATTAAAATTTAAAAAAAACCTAAAAGGTTCGAACCTATAGTATGTAGTCACAGTATGTTTGCTTTTTACTTAATCTGGCCGATAACAGTATGATTATATTTCGTTATTATCACTTTATATAATTAAAATTTTAAAAAAACTTAAAAGGTTCTAACCTATAGTATTTAGTCACAGTATGTTTACTTTTTACTTAAAATGGCCGATAACAGTATGTTTGTATTTTAAAAACGTATGTACAACTTTGTAGTTGAGTGGCTAGACTGTTCGTTTCTACGAAGTGTATAAATGCTATATTTATAAAGAAATAAGTTATGGTTTGTTTATTTATAGTAGTTTCGATTGACACGCTAAAGTAAACAAATACCTTGCTGTTTTACGCAATGTATAGAAGACCTTAATAAAAAGAATTAAACGTTCCAATAGTTTTTGTAAACCTGTCAAGTAAACAATAGCATAGGGTTTTGGACGAGATGGCACTAGTTGGCAGGTAGAGAATTAATCCCCCGCCCTACGTTCGTGGAATTTGGACGAGATAGCACTTGGACGAGATGGCACTTGGACGAGATGGCACGACACCTTACAGGTAATGGTGTAACAAACGTGCAAATAAGTGTTGTTTGTTTTTCTGCAACACAATATAAACACAATAAAAGCGTAACAACTTAGACTGTTGACGAAATCCGTTTAGTGTTTTTTTTTTTTTGAGGTTAGCTTGTTTGGCGACCTCATTTGTAGGCCACAAACCTGTCTGAAATCAGAATGTATAGTGTAAATGTAGGGTTTAAATATGTTAGCACAGTAGGCCTATTTATGAAATAGTTTATGGGAAAACAATTTAAGTTGTAGGCTTATTAAAATTGCTGGTATTCTACCAACTTTCGCCAATTAGTTCTGTAAACGTTAGCAATTAGTTGTTTTAAATTTTCTACAGGCTCATTTAAAAGTGTTAACAGTACGATATATGATACATAGTTGAAATTCTTAAGTCAAATGTATGCCATTGAAAAATATACAATCACTATTATTTTGTATGATTGATAGCCTATAACGTTTTACGAAATCGCGTGGGAATCGGGTCGTAGGGAACTCACAGCTTTCGTTCTGCGTAGCCTACAACTTACAAGATTAGCCACCACAAAGTCCACATTACCCCTAAGTTAACGACGCTAGGATTCCGCCACCCTTCACCCTTCAGTTTCACATATTGATTCTACCAAAGGATATAAGGAAACCCTTCAACGCCTCATGTTTTATCCTTAGGGGTTGAGACGCCGTGTCGCCGTGTGTACTGAAATCTGTATTTACATAATCCTTAATCTGAATAGCCGGTTGTAGCCAATAGCCTAATCAGGTTTGAAGCCTAAATCGTTATATTTTATTGTTATGTCATAGTCTTTTCGTGAGTATTCAGGTTTTATAATTTAATTGTAGATACATTTATAAAATTTTTACAATAAGAAATAATACGTTTATTTTGATTTATTGTGTTTTTTTTCCATGTTGGTTCCATGTTTATGTTGTTTTCTTGCGATTTTAATAATAATTAAGCCAGTTCGTAAGAAAAATAATCAAACAATAATAAAAAGTACAAACATTTTCATAAAAATACGTGTATTTTCTTCACTGACAGTAGAGCATCATGTTTTCACCATTAGGGGCGTAACTTGAACCAACAGTTACTAAATTCAAGTTGTATAAAAGACATAATGCAACGAGGGACAATGATTTGTGGGTGTTCGAAAATATGATTGTTTCAGTTTTTAATACAACTAGCTGACCCGTGGGAATATTTAATTAAGTAAATTACGTTTATTTATTTACGTTGATTTAATTTGTGCGATTGATTACACTTGCATATACAACGTAAACAGTCTAACTAACAGCTGTCATGTTAGTTAAACTGATATTTAATAGATGGCGCCTATCATTAGGGACCATATGAAGTATAAAATAAAAGTTTTTTTAATCAATTTCTATAACGAAAACATGAATTGTAAGCTGTTTGTCCATTTTTCGTAAATAGCGGGGAACATAAGCTTTAAAATGATGCTTGAATAAATAATGTTGACGAAGAATTAAGGGATAAATCGTTTAGCGACAAAACACCTTCGTGGATAAATAAAGGGTGATTCAGTAAAGCATAGCGGGCTATGCAGATCAAGATTCTACATGCAAAAATAAGTCGAAAATGTAGAATAAATTTGTTTCGATTTCGGCTTAGTTTAGCCGTAAGCCGCCATTTTGTTTTTTTTACAAAAACTCGCTGTAACTCTGGAAATAGATAAGATATCGACTTCAAATTTGGAATAAGCATTTTGTATGTTACGATTAACAAGTGTACCAAACACAAAGAATTAATTTTTATAATTTTCAAAATGGCGGCCGTTACAAATTTTTAACGTAGAATATCTTGAAAACCGTTAACTTTACAAAAAATGTACAAGAAACAAAATATTTTCCTTTTTTAACGACAGACAAAATGTTTTTTTTTGTAGTTTCAGTAGGTCAAAGGATAACCGAGTTATCGACAAAAGACATAATTTCTTGGTAATTGTCTACAAGGGAATTACGACTAAACTAAGCCGAAATCGAAAAAGTGTTATACTACATTTTCGACTTATTTTTGCATGTAAAATCTGATAGCTCGCTAGAAAAATAACTACACAAATTGTTCAATTTTAAAAAATTGTGGTTTTAGGCTAATTTTGGTTGTTGTAGACAATTACCAAGAAATTATGTCTTTTGTCGATAACTCGGTTATCCTTTGACCTACTAAAACTACAAAAAAAGCATTTTGTCTGTCGTTAAAAAAGGAAAATATATTGTTTCTTGTACATTTTTTGTAAAGTTAACGGGTTTCAAGATATTCCACGTTAAAAATTTGTAACGGCCGCCATTTTGAAAATTATAAAAATTAATTCTTTGTGTTTGGTACACTGGTTAATCGTAACATATAAAATGCTTATTCCAAAATTGAAGTCGATATCTTACCTATTTCCAGAGTTACAGTGAGTTTTTGTAAAAAAACAAAATGGCGGATTACGGCTAAACTAAGCCGAAATCGAAAAAATGTTATTTTACATTTTCGACTTATTTTTGCATGTAGAATCTGAACCTGCATAGCCCGCTACGCTTTACTGAATCACCCTGTATACAAGGATAATTGGCTAGGTAAATTATTTTCTATGTCCAACTGGCCAAGCGGATACTCTACAATTCATACAACCACAACAAACTTGACAGGCCGAAAGAGACGTGGAGAAAAAATTCCTTGAAGTTTAGGCAATATCGGAATGTCGGCCGAGGAGACCCCCAAGGTCACAAGAGAGAGTTCCTGGTTGCCAAGGTGAGATACGGCTGCCATTTTGTTTACAGTGGTTTTTAAATAACATTCGAATTGGAGCTTTTGTCAAGGTCCCGATGCTTTATTATTCGCTCTTGAGCGGTGTTTTTGTTCTGCGGCGGATCTTCAAGCTTTGTACATACCCAACTAACTATATTGCGTTAACGAGCAGATAAATCAGTTAATTGCATATCAAGTAAATGTATTAGCCTCACTAGGCTTATAATTCCTGAACTTTTATAAAAGTATCCGTCAAACAAAAAAAATTGTTTTTACTAAAGGACTCTATAGCCTTGTATATTTATTTATTTTGGTAACAAATAAGAATGAATAGTAAACGAAGATCGCGTGCTATACTACCGCCTTTCCTAACTTCTTTTCAAACAATTTCATTATAAGTGAAAGGCAGCATAATTTGTTACACAGTTTAATTTTTGAGGTTATATGCATTGCAATTAAATTAAAAAAAGAATTAAATGTGTAACTTGTGTTATTTATTAGTCATTTACAAAGTCAAAGTACCAGCAATAATAAGGATCTTCCATCTTTGGTGTAGGCCTACGTTAAATACCAAAGAATATGAATAAGGTGTTATACCAAATGTCATTATTTAGAATAAATATTGTCAGCTGAAGAAGAAGGTTTTGACAATGACCTAGACTAGTCGAAACGAGTTGCTTCAGTTCTCTACAACTAAGCGTTAAACCCATCTTTACTGATATGTGGAAACTGCCAACTCTTTGCACTGAAGGAAGTAAACAAATACAATCATTTTAAGGACTGGATTTACTTCTTCCTTTGAAACCGATAAGTATTGTGATTTATCCAAAGTTTCGTTTGGTGAAAAGTGATGTACTGTATTTGTAAATATGTAGGCTACTTGTAAGTAAAGGAACACATAACATCACAAATAAACCTGTTAGAAGATGTTTAGTATGCCTGTATTTGGACCAAGCGTTTTCAATAAAACAGCAATCTTTAAATCACGATACGCCAAGATGAGTCATCTGCACATATCGTATCGGTTATAAAAAGACCCTCTTAGTAAATCGTCACTTGCGCGTGAAATGGCCGACAAGAAGAAGGGGGTGAATAAGGGTGTACAGTTGATGAAATGGACAGATAATAGTTTTGTTTCGTGTGGAATGGGATTTTCGCAGCTGTCCGGCAGAAAGTAACAAAATAACTTGGACTGGTTTTCTTAGAAACAGCTGTTCCAAGCCTTATATCACACTACGGAACCGGTTCGAAAGAGGCCGGCTAAGTATTTAATACTAAATTAACCTGCTTATTACATACACGGTCTCGGTACGATAAAAAGTGTGTATAATACACTAATACTAAATAATACTAAATTTAATTTCAGTTCATACCTACCCTCGAAATGTGGGTTTGACAAATGTAAACGGGTATTATTTTAAAGGTAGTTTGGTTAGAATGAAAAGTAATATTTCGCATTTCTGTGTATTGAATAATTTCTGATATTTTTGTTTTCTTAATCTTATAAAACTAGGGGAGACCTCTGCGTGCTCCGCACGCCAACCCCCGGTGCGACCTTCTAAAAACATATGTTATGTTTTATTTATAATAAAAGTGTAGGATTAATAATAACCTCAAAACTAAGATGGTAAATAATGTTAAATGTTCAAATCAAATTATTTCTTTTATTTTATAACAGCAGTAATAATAAAGGTTAAAAGAACCAGAAGGCTCAGGTCTACACTTAATCAAAAACCTAAGAAAAAAGTTATAAATAATAACCTCAAAACTAAGATGGTAAATAATGTTAAATGTTCAAAACAAATTAGTTCGTAAATTTTATAATTTGAATAAATAATTCATTTCCTCCCTTATAAAAATCAATATTTACTTCCACAAAGCAGCTGTATTAGTTACTTTCTTATTATAAACAGCTGTTTTGTATTAAAATGTTTGTATAACCTTCTGAATACTGTAATCATCGTTATTTACATCCACGAAATCAGCTGGATTAGTTTGTTTCTTATTATAAACAGCTGTTTTGTATAGAAATGGTTTTTAAATATTTTCCATGTTAATCTTATGGGGAAAACCCGACCTTTGAGATTAGCTCACGCCATTAAGGATACGAATTTTTGACATCTAAAATCTTATTGCAAAACTACGAAATGAGACGAATTTTTTGAAACCTCAAACATTAAAATTGGTCCAGAAATAAGGGAGGAGTTGTGTTTACAAAAAACGGCTTCACGTATTATATAAAGATTTACAAAGTAGGCCTATAGCTTAGACGAAGTTGAACTGCACAAGTCAGAACTACATACCCTACATATCTCGAATCTTGTACTGAACAAAATATTTGAATGGCCATATAGGCTGCATACTAATCAGTTTTGTTCTATTTTGACAAATTAAATGTTTTCACGCAGGTCTTTCAACTTGTTGAAAACAGAAGTACGGTAGCTCAGTGTTGGCTGGCTAATGATGAGGTTGGCTCTGAGGGAGGGGAGGGGACAGGTGGTTGGGGTGTCCGACACCACCTGGGCTGCTAAAGCGGAACCAGTCAAAAGAGACAGTTACTGTACTTTTGTTAATTGCTTTAAATAAAATCACATTTTTTATGATAAGGAGGTCTGTTATTTTGGATATCTCATGGAAAAATAAGAATAAAAATGTTTAATCAACTACTATAAAAACGAGTGTACGTACATACATAGAGGTCTACATACGTACATGAGTAACATATAATATAACAGCTCGTTTCACCCATCATCTGTAATACTTAAACAAACCCAGCGTAGGTTATACTTTGAGGTTATGTTTACAATTTCAACCATTATAATTTCTTGTGAAGTTGATTTTTACTTTCTCCCCCTATACCATAGTATATGGAGAAAGTATTGTAT
>JAGFPH010000595.1:0-28492 GCA_018207615.1 Philaenus spumarius
ACATTAGGCCAAATCCTTATTGGAGTTGAAATATTGAAATATTTCAAATTATTTTCCCTAGGTTTATTATTCTTCCGTTCTTTCCAGTGGTTCCAAATTACGGTTTTAACTAATGATGTTAGCAAACGACAAGCTGTGTGTAGTTGGTGACAATTTTTTTTGTCTTCTTAGTCACCCCAACATGAACAGGAACCCAGCACAATAACACACTAATATCCTGCAGATAAAGTCATTCTCAAGAAACAGAATATTCTTGAGTTAGAAGATAAACATCCTGTATGGATTCAGTTCCCTGTTGGAATCAGAGCATACAAGGTAGTGGGAATATATAGGCGCAAGTATATTAAGTGCTTTAAAGATTGGACATAGCTCCGTTTAGTGAATGATGGGCAGTGAGTAGTTTGTACATGTATGATTTATTGGGCAAAATATATGCACATACAACTTTCCATACCCTTTTGGTAGAAGTTTTTAGACACACAAGCCTTGTGAAAAACAAGAAGTGCTTTGCTTTAAAACTTACAAAGTGAAAAATCCATTTTTGACATAATAACTTTCCTTGTTGTACTTTGATTATATTCAAATGTTAAGAAGAAGCTCAAGATTTAAAATTTTGAGGGTATGTGGCAATACCAAACAGTGTATTTTGTCGGAGAAACTATTGACTGATGTGAGAGTTATTTTACATTCAATAGCATAAGCAGTATGAAAACGTTTGGAGCAGACTAAAGTATGAGATTTACGACTATTGTCTTCTCCAAGACAGCGAAGGTTCATCAGTAGGCCTATTACGGTAATAAGTAAGCTGGTTACCAGTTCAAGTTGAATATCAAATTAAAAACGGAATCTAATATAATGAAACTATAAAATACAATATGCAATTAATTAACTTTTACAAATTTATTTGAGCTTCGTCTATATTTTCAGAATTTTATAAAATAATGTAATACCAATAAAAGGTTTTATAAGTAGGCCTATCTTCGGTAAATAAGTATAAAGCAAACAATAAAATATATTTAATACCGATGGTCTTCTAGATGAGTAGACAATTGAGCCAATGGAAAATAAATGAATAAAACACAGCTTCGTAAAAATTTAGCAGCACACACTATCAGGGATCCAACCTTAATCAAAAACAAATATGGTATTTTATTAATCACTGTGCTGAAGAAAATTAGTTTCAGCTGATTAACTAGGGTTTAAAATTTCTGTATGAACATAACTGCAAGCACCAACTGATAAGTGGCCCACATGATGTTTTAAAATTTCAACTAGTGTTATACAAGGTCTGTCTAAAAAGTACATTGAATGGTATGATAAAAACATAAAAACAGAATGTACATAAGAAATACCTTTATTGGCCTTCAAAATACTCTCCACCAGACACAACGAACTTCTGACAATGTTCGTATAGCGCCTCAAAACTGTTGGAGAAGTCTTCATGTAGAATCGTTTTCAGAATTTCCGTAACTTGGTTCTGAAACTCTTCGATGTCCGCAAACCATGATCCCTTTATGGCCTTCTTAACGTGAGAAAAAAATTCAGCAGGCGCAAGATCTGGAGAGTACGGTGAGTGTTACAAAACTGTCACGCTACGCTGAGTCAAAAATTGGCGTACAATGATGCTGGTATGCAATGGTGCATTGTCGTGCAGTAACATCCAATTTCCTGTGTGGAACATTTGTGGCCTAACCCGCCGGATGCGCTGCAACAAAAGTTTGAGAACCTCCAAGTAGAATGTGGCATTCACCGTTTAGTCAGCAGGAACGAATTTCTTACGGATGATTCCTTCTTTGTCAAAAAATGCAATCAACATGGTCTTCATTTTGGATTTTTCTAGGCGGCTTTATGTTTCTCACGGGGAAGGTGACCGCCATTCCATTGATTGTCTTTTTGTTTCGGGGTCGTACTGAACACCAAGTCTCCTGTGACAATGGAACCCAGAAAAGTCGGATTCCGGTCACACATATCGATGAAATTGCACTGGGCTAAAAATGTCTTGCCTTTTGATCATCTGATAGGATGTGCGGCACAAATCGTGAACAAATCTTGCGTTTGCCCAATTCTTCATGGTAGATGGCCCCCACTGTGTCCTTGCTAATAAACACTTCTTCTGCTATTAATCACAGAGTCAATCGCCGATCTTTTGTTAGCATCCCTCGCACACGTTCAATGTTTTCTGGCGCCCTGTTTGTGGATGGTTGTCCCGAATGCGGTTCATCCTCCACCGTTCCTTTGCCAGTACGAAAGCGTGCAAACAAATTGTTCACAGCATCTTGCCCGTACACTTGCACTAACATCTCATGGATTTCTGTCACCGTTTTATCTAATTTGAAGCAGAACTTAATGTTGTGCCATTGCTCCATGGCTTTTTGATTCACACTACTGTTGAAATGATTAAGTACTGCAATAGAAATGTCACGCAATTCCCGACAGATGGAAGGTCCAGACATGTTCATGCCTGCGTATCCATCCACGCACGCTGTTTTAAGTGTTGAATACCCTTATATTAGACTATTCACTGAACGTTTAGACAGACCTAACATAACAGATAAGTTAGGCAATAATAAAATATGTTCTGTTCAGTTTAAATATAAGCCTCAGAGGTCTATTGTGAAAAAGAGCAAATTCTTGCTAGAACCTAATTTAATTTTCATTTAATTCAAATCATAATACTTTTATAGTTCTAAATTAATTCGAATATAGGCCTAAAAAAATAATAAAGAGTTATTTTTCTTACCATTGTCAATAACTATAGGAACTGAAGAATTCCTCAAGTTGCTTGAATAAGTATAAATGGGATCAGCAACAGTTTTCAAATCTTTTAACTGAAGAATATCCATTGTCCATAAGCTGAAACAAGACAAAATACTATTTTAGATAAAAGTTGTGTTCAAGGCACATACATAAAAAAAAGGCTTTTTTGAACTGTTTTAATATATTGAGAAGAAGTACAGACAGACATTTACTAAATCACTAATACAATTATGTATATGGAAATCTTAATTAACAGAAATATAAATTATGTAAAGTTACAGTTTTATTAGTAATTGTTTTACTGTCCAGGCTCCCGTTACACCTTATCTGTAAATGTATTAGAGTCTGATGCTTATAGGTGTAAATAAAGGAAAACTTGAGGAGGAAAGTTTCACAAATTACTATGTTTGTCATTGAACTAAATTTTTTATTCTTAAAATTGCTGCTACAAATTTATTTTTATAAAAAGCTTAGGCTATATCTTTTGTTGAATTGATGAAAAGGCTTTAAAGAACTGTAGCCTACATGTAAAAATATATTAAAAAACGTAAGCTGCTAAAGTATACTTCAAACTCGTAAAGATATTTAATTTGTATATATATGTTAAAGGTCATGCTCATGTTTAGTTATATTGACAATATAAAACTGTGCAACATTTTATTTGATAAAAATATTGAAGTGATTTAAACGGCTTATGCAATTTACATAGTTTTTTTTTCCAAATTCAGGCCCGAACTAACTGTTGAGGTAATGTAGGCTAATGTGTTTGGGCCGTTCAAAACATAGCACATTAGTAGTTTTATTCCACTTAGGAATGTAAGATTTAGTGTGTCTTCTAAAACCTAGATGTGTCAGAATCATAGATGTGCAGGAATAGAGTAGGTCTACAGATGAATTTTTAAGACATTAAACTCTTCTCGCATGAGAGGGGGACTGATGAAATTTCAAGGCATTAAACTCTTCTCGCTTGGGAGCGGGACTGCTAATGGAGAATGGTGGACTGAGCAACCTCAAGGTTGTGCATAACACTAGCACAGAATTTCACTGTGCATCCTGGCTTCAGTTTCACGACTTAAAAATCCATCTGTACATCCTAAATTACTAACTAAAGATGAGAAAAAAGCAGAATTAAAAAAACTGCCAACTTTTAAAAAATAGCACTATTGGAATACTTATAGACATCCACACCATATAGGCTTAAGAGGCATGGTTTCCTACAATGTAAACGCTTTATATAATATGGGCTAATAATAATGATCAATTTATTATTTCCATTACCTTGTTTGATAACTGGATGTAACAGCAATGTCAAATCTATAAATTTACAATCAATATTCAACAATTTCATACATAGAAATTGTATAACCTTAATAAATATGTAATTTAAACCTACCCGGCTATGCTTCCATTTCGTTCAAGTGAAAAATACCTATTAGTTTTTTGTTATGCTAACATATCACAATTAATCAAACAATACAGTAGAGTCCTACTAATCTGGACTAGATGGGACCGATGGGCTGAATGGGGGATCACCGAAAGTTTGAACGGAATTTGCTGTAAAATAACGTAGGAATACAAGTTTCATATGGGTAAATTTAGGCCTATATAATACAAATTTTTTTCCATATATAATATACTTATATTGGTTTATAAATTATAGGTATTCCTTTGAAATTCAATTGCCCACACGTTGTGGAGCCTAATTTATAATATACTAATTACTAATACTATAGCCTATAGGTAATATAATTGAAACCTACTAAGTTCAGCTTCACTTATATTAGCTTTGAAATAAGTACAAATTTGATTTAACAAAATTTTAGTTTAATATAATTAAAATTATTCATCTAGAAATACATAAGGTTTATAATTTGGTTTTGGTACAAGAAAGAAAGAAAGAATTGAATTTGTTTTATTTATAATGAGGAATATCTATTTAAACAAAAATGTCTATTTCCGGTTTGGCTTAGCTCAGTATAACAATTTAAAATTTGTAGAATAAAGTTAGTTTCATCACCATAATACATAATTTAATTAAATTTAATTTTAATTCAAATTGATCTCGGGCTAGGGGTACTCGTGCTGCTGTAATTATCCCATTAAACATACACGCAATTATGAATTTAAACATGAAGTTAACAATTATGAAATGGCGTCATAAGGAATTGGATTAGAAGAAAGGTAAAGATTTTTATTTAACTAATTTCCTTTAAGTTTTAAACTTAATCACTGTTCTTTAAATACTTATCAGTTTTTGGTTGAACACATGAGTAAATATCGGGTTATTTTACGTTCTGATTACACTTTTATAAAACAATTAACGGCGTCACTTCTTCATTTCATTAGATACGTCCACCCACGCTTAGTTCTCAATTTGCACTGATTTTTGGCTTCACTTTTAAAAACGATGTAGCCGGGGTTCGTTCACTTCCGTCTATGCCTGCATCCGGAAATCTGTATTCATTCATTTGATTCGACAACTGCGTTCACGTGAATGTTACGTCATAGGCTTCTTTCGTCGTTACCATGGTTACGGAGTATTACGTCACTGCAGTCTTCCTAACCTGGCGTGTTTTTCTCTTTTGAAATTAGTTTTCGACGGATTTTATACCTAAAGTATTTCTTTGTTGGTTAAAACAATTATAGAATTAATTTGTTCTTGCGTTTAAAGCATGAAATTTATTTACTTGTAATAATTTTAATTTACCCGATTAAATAATAACTTCCTTTTTTGAATTTAGTGTATGTTGTACTACTTGTGTCATATGTTAAACTAATTATGGTGAATATTTTAGTAATAATAATAATCTACGGTATATAATTAACTAATAATTGTTTCATAAATATTTTCTTAAATATAGAATACGTTTCATACATTGGATTATCGTGTTTTTGTTTATAGTTCAAATTACATGGTACATTATTTGTTTTAGCTTGACTCGCGTTTACAATGGTTTGGTCGCCTACTAACATGGCTGACATAACTTAGCTACATACGTTTTTTAACCATCTTGTGTTCTTGTATAATGATTTTGACAAATTTTACATAAATAATAGCTATAATGTTTCTAATTTAGTTTCTTACTTTCATTTCTTCATGGGGTTTGGTACAGGTGTTTGTTTATATTTACATAGGGTTCTCTAGGCTATAATACTATAGGCCTACTGTTAGAAGTGGATGTTTTTGTATTACTTAGATTTGAGACATTACACATAATACAACTTTTTCTACAGCTTAATTTTAGTTTTAATACATTGTCCAAAGCTTTAACCTACAAACTTATGTAGGATTAATAAAAATAAAATTCAAAACTTATTTATTGTTAACCATTGTTAATTAAGAATTTTAAACACAATTTTAAAGTAAAAAGGAAAGAAATGTTAAATTTTGATCTGGACTATAAAATAAAATTATATTGTTTAATCAAAGCTTTGAGTTTTTGCTCCGTTATCACAGACATTTTCTTCCGTTTAGTTGCCATTTCCACAAACACTCGCACTGAACAGTACCCCCCCCCCCCCAGAACAGTGAACAGTACACTCGCACCTTACAGTATGTATAAACAACAAAACACACTATTAATACACATGGTACAAGTTTATTTTGTGTGAATCAATTAACGACTAAAGTGAAGGAAACCAAAAAGACCTAAAAACAGTTTTTAGGGGCGAGTCAATTCCTGGAAAATAGGATGAATCCGACTTCTTGGACTACATTTCTAATCGTAGTTCGTAAAATCTTTCTTTTTTTTTTTTAATTCTGCCCTGATTAACCGGATTAGCGGGACTCTATATTATAAAATTCATCTTGCATAAAAAAGTAGCCTTCAAGAAATAAGTAACTTACTAGCTATTCTTACATTTGGCACCTCTGTAATCACTGGTTTATTTTGTATGCTCAATGCTTGCAATTGCATAAAAGTTAGCTGATATTATAAATGTTGATGTCATATGGTTTTCATAGAATAGTTTTAAATATTTCTGGTATTGTTTTAGTTTCCGGGCATTTTTATATTACTTTATCAGTGTTGTAGAGTTTTCCCTTTTTACACTCAAAGTTTATCGTTAAATCAATGTGCTTTGGTTGGCAACACTAATCTCGTTCCAAAACAATTTTGTTTGCAATGATATCAACAGGGATGCATATTGTAAACTTTAGCCAATATTTCTTGGCCTAACTGGTTAATTTGTTATTAAAATAGAAAATTATATTTTTCTAGAGAGATTAATTTCAATATGAAGCTGGTCATATATCATTTTATATTGTTATGGATATGTTAATGAATTGTGACTGGCAACTTCAGAGCGCAAATTTACTATTCGACCTATGGCAACAGAAATGCAAGAATAATAAAAAAAAATTGCCTAAAGGTTCTAACCTATAGTATTTAGTCACAGTAGGCCCTATGTTTACCTGTATTAAACATTTAAACAGTAGAATGTAAAATAACGTAGTTGTCTGCAAAAATATCAGCCTAGGGTCGAATAATAAATTTATGCCCAACTTCAGATTTAGGTTACTTAATTTTTTGTTTAGTATTGTAGGTTAGAGGCATATACTGTAGTTAAGCCAAGAGGCCTATTGCCAAAAAATAAATGATAGAACCTTTACACAAAAATTTGGACTTTTATAGCAAAGGTTTAGTATAGTAATGTAAATCTTACTAAGACATTTTAGTATTTTATTTTAAGCAATGATTTATTAACTAACTTGTAGTGTAAGCTAACCTTAATAGTCCGGAATTTTAAGGCTATAACAAATAGAAATTATAGCATTAGTATTTACAAATAATTATTTTTACAACGTCATGTTTCATTATTCTCTATTTTTTAGACAAGCTTCTATACAACATAAAACAAATATATATTGTAGGTTATTTACCAATACCTAATCTTTATTTATCCATATATTTACTTCTTTCTTCATGCAACAGACAACAACAGTGCTATTAATAACTAACTAGGACTTAGGACTAGGGACTAGTGTCTACATCGTTGTATACCCGTCGGTGCAGGATTTACAGATACAGTAGTTAGCAGTCGCAGTTAATCTACATTCTACAGCATAGAATTATTTTGGAACTAGTTACGCATACAATTAATGGAATTGTAATAAAATTATATAATCATTATTTTCTAAAACTCAAAATAATAGTCACATTTTAAAAAGAAGTTATTATTGACTAGAAGCACATATATTTATATTATATTTAGTTATATTAGTTAAAACCTAAGTTGCATTTCGTGGGCTAGTTGAAGAAAATTTATTTCGCTTGATCGAAGACATTGGCAGAATAATACAGACTAAATTAATTACGTATTAAATTAATGTAAATTTATTTATTTTTCTTAAGTTTTTAGTTATTAAAAATAACATAAAAATGTAAAAAAATTTATCGCAATTTTGTGATGGTTGGAGTTTTTACAAACTAAAGATTTACTAGTTCATAGCCCTTATTTTGAAGAAGAAATTAAAAATACCGTAGATGTAAAAATATTTTTGTCAACATATTATAGCGAATTTCCATAGGAAAAATGAACTATTGCAGTGATCTAATGGTGAGACCTAAAGATGGGATTAGTAAATGAGTACCAATCATGGTCCCCAAAACACGTTTTCGTGTGTCACAAAAAACTCACACTCTAACGGCTGCACTTTACATCCGATTTGGTAATCAAGAGGTAAAGTTGCTCAGATGAGTTCGTTAGCTAAAAAATCCAACAACCAGAAGCACTTTTTTGACTGGAAGTAAATTTTCTTGAGATTTTTCATATTAGAATGACATTTTTTCGGGTTTAATCTAAAAAAGATAAATGTTCAGGAGATAATTCTGAACATTAAATTTTTTTACATGATATTATAGCCCATCTGGTTCCCCCAAAATTGAACAACAAGTTAAATATCATAAAAGTACTTTGTACAGTATTTTTTACATCACAAAGTTAGTTTATACACTGCAAGAGAAGCAAAGTAGTCCACAATCTGAGGCTGCAAGTTTGAAGTGCAAAGTAGGAAAGCAAGTTTTTTCCATGCAAGTCAAACGAGTGTGAGCCAAAGCCGGAGGCTAAGAGAGAAATAAATTCTACAAACATATTTCGTTCACACAAGCAGCTATTTAGCACCCTCATGAGAAGACCAATTTCCCAAATAGTTGGTTGAAATTTAAACCACATAAACTCAATTTTGGAAATTCGCTCAACTCACGTCAGCGGTTCAGCCTGATACGAATTATTTATAAAATTGTGTATATTATCTTATCTGAAGTTCACATTTTCAATTCAACAAAAATGACTCCATTTTTAGCTCTAGAGAAAAGAAATTATCATACTTATAAAATAACCCTCTTTTATTTAAAAATAGTATTTTCTAAAAATAAATATTTCTTCTAACTACTATTGAATTAAACACTCAAATAGGTTGACAAATATAATATGATTCAATTTACTAAATTGAAAAAACATAATTTTTTAATACAAAATTATAATAGATTACTTCTTGAAATATTGTCCCTTTAATTTCAATTGATTATTTTAAGGGTAATGTAAGAAATATGCCATCGGCATGAGCTCAGTTATCTTTAAAATTCAATTGAGATTTAATTAACGTTTAAGTTAAAATAAGTCTTTTATTTTATTAATCTCGGGTTAGTTACAGGCCTGGGTTTGAATAAGCTTTTTATAGCAATGCATTGATATGAAAATGATTTAAATTATTAATATAGCATCATTTAAATGTTAGCATCATTAATGAAAGTTTGTCTTTAAAGTTCAGAGTTTTTAATACACAACAGAGTTTTTAAATTGTCACTGATATGTAATATGTATTAAAATTTGGCTTATTTGTAGCCTTTAATGTACCCTACCATATGCAAAAAACAGCATCTTTCTAAAGATTCTCGTTTAGCTAATAATAATAATAATAACTGATTTTTGGGGTTTTTTGGCCATAAAGGGGGTTGTTTTTCAAAAATTTTCAAACCCTTTTGCATCTATACAGCCCTAATTGACGTGTTTGGTACCAATTTGTTCGAAGTCGATCGAATAGTTTTCTCTCTAGATAATAATAATAAAATGTATTATTTAATCTCCTACTTTAATAAATCACCTCTCCTACCCCACCTACAATTATGAAGTCACAGTGAATCTGCTTAATAATTTAAATATGTTTGTGAGAAAGTATGTGCCAGTTCCTGGTACTGTCTATTGTATTTATGTTAATTATTATTTATTTTCTCGTTTTTTTTAAGCTGCTTGTTGTTTAAATAGCATTTTGTAATATTGTGTGTATGTTCCAATGTGTTGCAATATGACCTGTGTTATACTAACATATTATGTTTTTCTCAAAAGAACCAATATCCAATAAATAAATAAATAAAAGTTACTGCAATGAGTTTATATCAGGAATGTAGTTCTGTTGAGCATCACATAACCATAGCTATAAAAGAGATGATTCGAAATCTTGATATTGAACAGTCAACTCCATTTTTATGCCAAACCTTAAACAACTTTGATCATTAAAAAGAATTGCCAATCCCGAGTTCTTGAATTGATATGCATCCAATTGAGTATCAGCAAATCTGAACTATTTCATGTTTATTATATATTGGGTTGTCTGGCTATAATAAAAATTAAATTATAAGTTCTACATAACATTTAATGTTTAAACAAGTTTATTTTTATCAGAAAAACAAGATAGAGCAGAAACAAACTCCATAAACCCAACGCCAACAATCCAACCACAGCAGCTGTTAGTCTGAATAGTTTCTGTATGTTCGATATATGGCTTAACACAAAACATTCCTCCCTTCCAAGATAATGACTTCTTCAAAAATATATTTTATATAAACATAACATAAATCAAGTAAATTTAAAACATAAGTCTTTATATAAACATAACTCTTGTTAAAGAAAAACTATAGATCTTCTGATTGTAATCGAGATAAATCGGTTGTCTGGAACTGTAAATATTTTGAAGGTTCTACAGCTGGTTTATAGTCTTTAGTTTTACCTGAAACATCAAGATAAACTTCTGTATTTTGTTTAGCCTCTTATCTGTTTTATTATTTTTTTCGCCACTTTCTTTTCCTGAGTTTTTGTTGTGCCAGTTTTTATTGGGGGTGGATCAGTTTGATTTCTCATTTGGTCCCAATGCCGAGAAAGATTACGCCCATAATCTTCTTGAAGTTTATAAGTCACAGATGCTGTCTTCTCTCTGACAATTGCCAATTGAAGTTATTACATTTTCCCTGTAAAAAACCAGCAAGGTTATTTATTAGAATTTGAACTTGGCATAGTGGGTTGAGATAATTTATGAACTTATTTGAATGTCAATATTAGGATCGGAATGGTTTAGCAATCTATTGAAATCTGAACAAACATCTCCTCAGGCCCATTACTTTTTGGGATTGTAGGGAGGAGTAAATGTTTATTGAATGCCATTTTTCTTTAGAAATTATTCAAACTCTTCTGATACAAAATATAATCCATTATCTGAAACAAGTACTTTGGCAGACCATGTGTAACAAACAATGTATGTAACTTTTTAATAATTTTCATTGAAGTGCCTGACTCCTAACCATCTTGAGTATAAGTCCACTACTAATACAAATAATTTCTCTTTCCTAGGTCCCATTAAATCAATGTGTGCCCCACAATTTCCTTCTAAATTCCACTTTGAAAACCAGGGAGCTGGATCATTCTATGGAGGATATTTTCTTGTCATTTGATACTGATTGCAGTAATTAACAATTGTTTGAATCTTAGCATTCATTTCAGCCATCAGCCATGATCAAGCTATTGTTTTCATTCAGGCCCTGATCTATGATCCGTTAAACTTCGTAGTGATGGGAGCCTGTTGCAGTGGGGGGCGGTACTCTTAGAGAGAGGTAGAATATTGTTAGATATAAAAAAGAAATTATATAAACTTAGGGGTTTTGAATGGATATTTTTTAACTCTTTTAGTTATTTTTCAGTTGCTGGATTGGTCATTCTTATCGACTGTATTATGGAAATTTGTATGCATTTCTGTTTACATTAAAACCACAGTTGGCTATACTGATGTCTTAATTATACAGTTAGTTTTGCATTTCAAATTACTTTGTAGAAATCCGTATTTTAGTTGGCCATTGTGAGTGAGAAGCAGGAGCATTATTATTCTCACAATCGGTGATATTTCTATACTACGTTTCTTTTAAAGTTTAGTTGTGTCTTTAAAACCAAGAATAAGTGTGTGAAGCTAAAGCAGCATGAGTGAAACAGAAGCATTTAATTCATTAGCAATAATCCGAGACAAAACTTCACAAAGTCAAAGTTCTTTCTTATCCTTACCAACAATAATAATATTATCCAGAAAAACTGCTGCCCCTTCTATTCATTTCAAAAGCTTGTCCATGTATTCTCTTGGAGCAGAGAAGATGGCTCTGGTGTTCATCATTCAAATACACGGAAGCTTTCTACAAGTACATAATTTCTTTCTATGCCTGATCCACTTTACAAAGAATTTACATTGTTTTTGATAGATAGGCTGGCATTTCTATGAAGAATATGGAAACAAAAATAATGGCAGAAGGTTCCAGTTCTGTAGAACTATACCTTAGGACAATCCAACCATATACCTAATGATATTAAGAATTTCATATGTTAAACTTCAATACATTCCTGGCTGTATTCAATACATAAACTGTTGACAATTCCTACATTACATTGGCAATGCCAAACACTGTAATCTAGGGGAAGCTGGCCAAATAAATAAATAAGCAAGAAATTAAGATATTCCTATGAAAATCGTTACATTAAACTGAATGAAAATCAGGAATTGGTGGTATCTGGAGGATTTGGTAATAAACTAAATGCTTCAAAATTCAGGGAGCAGTACTTCAGAAGTTTTTGAACTAAGATCAAGTCATATTGAAGCAGACATAAGAAGAATATTCATGCATTCTTTTTATGCTGTGCAATTTGAATTTGCAGATAATGATTCATACATAGCTCATACACTGACAATCAAAGTAAATGGTAGTAAATAGGAACTTCAAAATCTATGCCTGCCTTTAGGCCGAGCTGAAATGGATTTTTGAGTTAGATACTTTTGGGATGGGAGTTTCACTTGGGGTTTAGGTTGCTAATTTCTTAGTGTTTTTCATAGAATATATATATACTGGTAGTGTAAGTTAGATCAAAACAGATTTTAACTTTGAGCCAGTACTTTGATTCATTATTTAAACTTCTGTGTTTAATTTATTTATAAATAGTGTGTTCATTGAATATGTATTATTTAATTGTACATATTATTTATTAATGTATTCCATGTTTTCTGAATTGTAATTATCTTTTAAATATTTTTAGTGTAGAGGTATCAATAAACATTCCATTCATTTTAAGTCCTTACCATTAGGATTTGTTTCAGTACTTGATGTAGAAGGCTGTCATTTACTTTACACTTGTCAGAAGTGTTAATCTGCTTTACCAAAGTCTTTTCCTTCCTTTTAATTTTCTCTTCACTAACATAAGTTGCAAGAACAAATGTTTTTTCTTATCATTTGGAAAAGAAATGCTTTCAAACATCATATTTAATTACTAATTAATTTACCTTGTTTGTGAGGTGATACTGCCGAACAATCCTTAATGTTTATGAAAAGTAGTCTATTACTACTTCATATGACGCGTTTCGACTATCATTCAGTCATTCATCATATTTACCCCACTCTTCTGCAAGTTGACATTATAGTTCTGTTGTAGTTATAGTTAACATTATGGTTATAGTTGGTTTTTATAACCATTTATTTATAGACGAAATAAATTGAAGGCTGAAATGTAATCAGTAAAAAATATAATTTTAAAAGAACAAAAGAAGTATGGCGGACTGTATTTTTGTCATACTTTTAATTGTTAATTAAGTATGACTAGTAAACACATATAAGTAAAAATTAAAACATAGTAGTAAACATTACAGTTCACAGTCAGAAACCCAATAATATTAGGCCTACATTACTGTTCACTCATTCAATAATTCCAACCACAATGCTTATTCAAATTAAAATCATATGTACATGCACTTATATTCTTTTACACAAGGCATATTTGTCTGGCATATAAACCGGTCCCATCTTCCATTCATATTAATACAACCATCATATTTATAAAACATTTTCAAAATCCTCCCAAAACAGAAAAGTTTCTAATATCTTGTTCATATCACTTCTTAGAATCATACACATTTTTGAAGCGACACAAAAATAATCAAGTTTAAATGGGTTTTTGAGAGTTTAATATCTTATAAGTTTTGATATCAAAATATTTCATGAATACCTGTGTATCACTTTAGGTGCTGCTCACAGTCCTGTTTAATATCTCTATATTTAAACAGGACTGTGAGCAGCACCAAAAGTGATACACAGGTATTTATTAAATATTTATACCCAGTCCAGTAAGGCAAACAAACAAAAAGTAAATATAGATATTAAAGCCGGTATATTTTCATCTGGCTGTATATTATAGTTCATGGTGAGAATATAATCATTCTTATGTTTCAAAGAGCGGAAGGGCGTAACAAGTCGGCCTGGTACCTTAAACAATGAGAAGATTTAACCATATTTAGAAGTATTTATTATTAACCTTATTGCATGTTTTGTTTTACAAAAATTAATTTAACAGTTTCTAAATTGGGCTACCGCTCCAACATTCGACACAATTTTGCAGTTTACGTTCAAGAAATGTGAAATACAAATTTTAAATAACCCAAAGAGGACATATATTATTTAGAAACATTTAGTTAATTTTTTTAGTTACACTGGCCAATTTTATAAGAAGGCCGATTAATGTTATTATTAGTCGTAGTTCTATAATGAGTACTAAATATATGTGAGTCAAGAAGCAACTAGTATTATTTTAGTATTCTTTAGACAGTCTTTGGAAAGCTCCTTCAATATTGATTAAAGTTGACGGAAGAGCCTGTTTATTGAGTTTGAAATTTACAAACACTCCGAAAACAGCCCAAAAGATACTGTTAAAATATAACTCAAATAGCATAATATATACGATTTAATAAATCAGGTCCAACAACAAGCAGAAACTAGAACCTGCACAAATCAAGATAAGACATTAGATTACAATCTAGTCAATAAATAGTAGAACCAGCCGCGGTAAGATGTGGCTACTAATAGAAAATTTATGTTATAAATATAAGATGTGTACAAATGTACGAAATAACATTTAACAATTTTATATCGTGAAAGAGTTGTTTAGAGTTTTATGTTGAGTGTCAGCCTGAAGATACTGTCAGTGAAATGTTGAAACTTGTTACTCTAAAGTACAACAAGGTATTTATATATTTTAATTAATACATATTATTATTATAGTATTTAGTATAGGTACTATTATATAAATGTAGATAGATTTATTTCTTTATTGATGAAAAAATATGTAGGCTATATTGTAAAGTTATGTGTGTTTTCATTTGTGAAATAAAAATAAATATTATTAATTTGTAAGAAAGTAAAATAATTAGAAAAAACAAAACCTACTATTTTAATGAGTAAACAAGATGAAAAGATGGAACACTTTTTCGAGACTTCGGCTCGTTTTTTTTTAAATACTCATAAATGTGATGTTTTTGTCATGCACCTCACTTTGCTGTCACGCTAGAAAGCTCAAAAGCTTTTTAACTCTCCTCAATAAAATTACGTAGATTTTGGCACCACAAGAAGTTTTCTACGACGTCTGTGAGTACATGACAGACAGACAGACACACATAAAGACACAACGGACACTACATTTTTTATTGAATTAAATTACAAGTGAAAAAACATAGACCAAGACCGGGAGTTGAACCCGGGACCTTCACGTTTCCGTCGTGATGCTCTGCCATCTGAGCTACCCTGATATCCACCGATATTGGTCTATGTTATCTCACTTGTACGGTTTTTACTGCAATTATTGAATTAACAGATTGAATACATCGTGTATACGACATTGAAAACAATCTCAATTCTTATTTCGCAGCTTACAGTGGTGATATTATTATTATTATTTTTTCCGCTTACACACTTCCTCAGCAAGGAATATTTAATTAAATTACAAGTGAAAAAACATAGACCAAGACCGGGAGTTGAACCCGGACCTTCACTTTTCCGTGATGCTCTGCCATCTGAGATACCCTGATATCTACCGATATTGGTCGATGATATCTCACTTGTACGGTTTTTACTGCAATTATTCCTTGCTGAGGAAGTGTGTAAGCGGAAAATAAAATAAAAATAATAATAATAATAATTTTTTTATTGTTTTATCGTGTTCAGAGACCTCGAAAACGTCGAGAAGTCGTAAAAAGTTTGGGTAAAATTTTTAGAATTTTCGCAAGATTTCAATACTTTGGCATTTTAATGCGCGCCGAAGTAACAATGATCACTCTGAGATTGAAAATACTGGTGGTAAACTCGTTTAAGTATAAAATGCATGTTAATATATTTGTAATTTTTCTCCAATGCAGCCCAAGTTTGAAATAAAACTATAAACTAATAACCACGTTCAAAAACTACAAAGATTGTACAAATGTGTTTAAGTGGTTTTAAAAAGCTTTCTTCGTGTATTGCAGTTTGTATTACAGGGCCATTACAAAATAAACCATGATTCCCAGAAGCACGTCACACCTAGGTGAACAAACTTGACATTGGTAAACACAGACGAACCCGGACACAAGGTTTGTTATACAACACGATCGAAGGAACATTATCCAATTTCCATTACTTTCACTTTCTACAAGTTGGGGTAACCCTTTCTGAGTCACCGCAGTTTCTCTTTTATCTCGCAGAGGTGTCCGGCCCTCCTTCGAATATATACAAGTGAAAGGCGGTGTGAGAGACTCGTTCCAGTGTAAAAGTGCTCCTGATGAGACGGAAACATTACTGAGAAGGGTAAGTAATTCATACTTCGGTCAATGTGTATACCAACAACAAAATTAATATCTTATCTTCTAAAGCGAGAGATATTGTCTGTCTGCTAAATGGATCTGGAATCTCCGTCTAAGGATTTTTGAATTTTTGATTTTATATGGGGCTTTTGGCCACGAGAAATCGATTGGAAATGGTCACCAGTCTGGGAAAATTCGTTTTCTACGTCTATTTATTAAATTAAAAAGTGAAATTTGTCCATTTTAAACAATACAAAGCACAGCTGATGCAAATGTTTTCAATGTCATTACAATAATCATCTGTTTTCTTTTAAACGAAGCACAGCTGATGCAAGTGTTTTCAATGCCATTACAATAATCACCTGTTTTCTTTTAAACTGTATTTTATTAGAGGTAAGCCTAATGTTGTATCTATTTATAGTTACCATGGCAACGAATACTTCTGCTAAATAAACATACCCTTTATTTAGTTGTTTAATGTTATAGGCCTAACCTAAACGATGTTCACGGAAATTTGCAATAATAGTTATTGACGTGAGCGAACTAGGCCCTGCTTATAATCGAGCTTCAGCTCGGTCTCCTGGTACTCTTACTTAAACAAAACGTGCCGGTACGACAGACAAAAACGGCGAAACACCACAAATAATACCAAATTATATAAACAAGTAGTCAAGCATATTTTATTTTTTAGTTATTTATTTTTCTCGACCTTTTTTGAAACTTTCTTTGTGCTCTATTTCTTTGTTGAAGTGTAATTGGAATTTTAAAACAAAACTGGAAAAAATGGATAGCAATAACAAAATAAATAAGAAGGGCAGCACGTTTTATATTCGTTTATTTATTTTGTCGAAACTCTCTTTTTATATTTCCTTGTTAAAATAGAATTAGGATTTGAAAACAAAATAGGTAAATATAACAATATATACCACGAACAAAAATAATATAAAGGATACAATACCAAACTAAATTAATAAGTAGAGTAATACATTTAAAAATATTAGTTTATTTTTATGTGTTAGAAATGTGTGTTTCGAGAATCGTTCCGTTTTCTCGGAACAAAACCGGAAACATGTGACAGTAGGCCTAACAAGAAACAAAAATAGTTTAGTGGATAACAATACCAAATGAAACAAATAAGTAGTGCAGCACATTATTTTATATTAGTATATGAATTTTTGGATTTGCTCCAAACTATCTTTGTTTTTTGAAGGATATGTTTAAGATTTCGTTCTTAAAATGTAATATAGGATTTTAAATGTAATATAGGAATGTAATGTAATGTAGGATTTTGAAAACAAAACCGGTAACTGGCGTATCACAATAAAAGTAATTTAGTGCAGCACATTATATTATTATTAGTTTATTTATTTTGTTTTTTCATCGAAATTCTTTTTGTTTATTATTAAAGTTATGTGCTCTATTTCCTTGTTAAGTTTAATTTGTAAATAAAACAAACGTACCACTGACAAAAATAATATGATGTTTATCAACATACAATATAAATAAATAAGTAGAGTAGCAGATTTTAGTTTCGTTTATTTATTACATATCGATTTCTTTGTTGAAGTGTTACTAGAATTTACACGACAAATTTAACTGGTAAACTTGTACAATAATAATTAATAGAATACATAAGTAATGCAGCAATTTTATATTGTGGTTAGTTTTTTACTTTCTCACTATACTATAGTATAGAGAAAGTATAGTGATCGCAAAAAAATCGATATTGAGATTTTTGTGGAAATATCCGTTTTCTGACTCCTGAGTCCAAAAAAGTGGTTTTTACAAAATGTCTGTCTGTATGTCTGTATGTATACAAAGCTAGAGCGAAAACTATTCTATCGATTTCAAACAAATTTGCACCAGACATGTCAAGTAGGCCTGTATAGATACACAAAACACGGTTTTGAAAATTTTTGAAAAACAACCCCCTTTTTGAAAAAAACCCTAAAAAATCAGTTATTATTTTTTTAATAAAATATGGCTCTAACGATTTTGATAAAATTTGGCTTATGTTTAGCCTTTAATGTACCCTACCATATGCAAAAAACCGCATATTTCTAAAAATTATCGTTTGACTAATAATAATAATAATAATAATAATAATAATAATAATAATAATACTAATAATAATAATAATAATAATAACTGATTTTTGGGGTTTTTTGGCCATAAAGGGGTTGTTTTTCAAAAATTTTCAAAACCTTTTTCGCTCATGTATACAGGCATAATTGACGTGTTTGGTGCAAATTTGTTCGAAATCGATTGAATAGTTTTCTCTCTAGATAATAATAATAATATTTATTAGTTAATTTCCTATTTTAATAAGTCACCTCTCCTATCCCACCTACAATTATGAAGTCACAGTGAATGTGCTTGATAATTTAAATATGTTTGTAAAAAAGTATGTGCCAGTTATTGGCACCGTTTATTTAAAATCTATTTGTATATTTTAAGGATAATATGTGTTTTATATTCTTGTAATTTTTTCTAGTAAAGCTTGCTTATGGAAAACTCTAACAATACATATTATTTTGTAAACTGATTTTGAAACTCTTTGTAAATGTATTTATTTCAAGAATTCATTGTATTGAAAATATATACGCCGTATGAATAAAACTAACCAAACAAATAAATAATTATATAATATGATTATATTTAAAAGTACATATTAAAAGAACAACAGGGTTTCATATACCGGATCAAATTAATTGAAACATTGCACGGATGGAAGCAAAGGAAATGGCAATAGGAGATTATAAATAAAAAACTTTGCCAAAAACACATACAGATTTAATTTATATAAGTTAGATAAATGATAGTAAACTAATGAGATAATTTTTAATATTTTTTAATATTTTTAGGAGATTTTTACAATTGCTGCAATATTTTTTGATCACACTTTATAAGGCTATCACCTGTTATTCCTCGTTGTATTGTAAGTCGAATTATCACTTTCTCATTTTGAAATTCTGTAACACACCTAAAATAGCTAGAATGTATTTGAAAATATTTAAAATCATTTACAAAAATATTCTGATCCATCAATTTTTATTGTACTATTTACAAACATTTTCCCGGGTTTGATAAAATTTATCAAAAATTCCGTTTTTTAAATCTAAAAATTATTCAGGCATATTACAAAATTAAATACATCACGAAAATTAGGCCTAACACACGCGAAAATAATTGTATAAAAAAAAAAATATTTTAGCAAAGTAAATAAAATATCTCAAACCCATACCATTAAATTACAAAATTTCTGATTTTGAGTAAATGCAACTTGTAGTTTCTGCGTGATGCATTACTACTAGTCTGCAATTATTGTACTATTAGGTTATTTTATATGGTTTGACCAGATTCTAAGATATTTAAATCCACTTTTTAATTCTAAAATAATCTATTTAATTCTGCGTAAGGCAAAACGAGATTGTTTCCGTTGTCTTATAAACGAATTATAAATAGAGGAAATAGTAGATTCTGCAGTTTTAATCTTTATTTTTTTGAGAAACTGTGCTCAAATTTAAATTTTATTTATTTATTTTTAACAAGGAAAATCTTACACTGTATATACAAAAAGTATATTGAGGAACTAAAGAGTATGTCCTCAATTAGCATGTACACAAAACCTCCACGGTTCTGATTTCAAAAAAAATTTAGGTTGACCAATCAATTAAAATGTAAATATTTGTTTAGTTTAAGTTAATTTACATTGTTCTTACGTGTTTACGAATAACCTTACCCAACTTATTCCGTATGCAAATACTGTACCGGTAGATTCGCTTTGACCTCGTTCTTTCTACGCCACAATTTGGTCTACATCCTACCAAGTCTTATTTCCTATTTGGCCTAATGAAGGAAATACTTTTGATGAACAGCAAAAATCAATGGTTTATTTGTGGTAAATGGTTTTCAAGTTTACAACCATGTATATTATAGAAATATTATCTAAGTACAGGCTAATAGATATTTTAATTTTAAAGGATACACATTTTAATACAAAAACCTATATCTTCTTGAAAATAAAATTGACATCCAAAATTTGTTATTTATGTATTAAGAGCATAAATTGTGCCTTTATAATTTGAGAAAATAAGTTATAGAAACCGCGTAGCGGAGGGCGGTAATTTTTCGAATGCAATAATGACAATTTCTCGAATTAGATAGTGTATTAGGAGCTGAGCTAAGGTAAATTTTTTCGTTCATTCTACAACTAAATTCGTTTCATTTATTAACATTTGGTAATACATTACAATGTAACATCACAAACAATTATTAAATTGTATAATTTACTTTAGTTTTTCACCAAAATATGCGAGAAACCCATCCTCTAACACTTTTTGTACTCCTTTTTAACTAGACCACTTTTTTAATTCTTTATATTTTTCTTTTTATATGGCTCCATTGATTTTCGTGGTAACAAGTTTAGTATTATTTCTTTTGCAATGTCACTAAAATGTGGAGTAGTATTTGATTTGAAAGCTTAGTATAATATTATACTAGCTGGCCCGATCTGGCTTTGCACGGATAGATAAATCAAAGTTAAATGTGAATTTAAAAAAAATCAATAAATATATTATACTATGTATTTTTTATTGGAATTTTTAGTAACTTTGACCCCCTCAAATCCCCCTAAAATTAAATTTTTTTTGTAAACATTTCTTAGCGAGCACATTGAGCCCTAGATGAAGCTACATACCAAATTTTATTCCAATTCGTTCGGTGGTTTTTGAGATTTCGTGATTGCATTGCATTGCATTGAATAACTTTACTGTTTCTGACATAAAAATTCTGCCTCAGGGCAAGCAAGCCATTTGACGGTTAGTATGATATATTTAGTAATGAATGAGTGAGTGGTTTTTGGATTATATATATTATATAGACAGCAAAATGGGGCAAAATCGGAAAACACGATTTCGTTGTATTTTGGATGCCATTTTTAATCGGTTAAAGATTAATTTAATGTGCAAATTCAACAGTTGGGTTTCTCTTGAAATTCTACATCAAAATGATGTATCACACGACCACCTTCCCATTTTAAAAAACAAAGTTCAAAATGCCAGATCCAAGATGGCGGATACATTTTTAGAAATCTTAATAAAATAGTATTTTTACATAAAGTAGGTTCCTCATACACATCTACCTTCAAATTTTCTTTATATAAGAAATATTAAACCGTTTCCAGACTTTTTCTCCACCCTGTATAATTGAAATAGTAATATTTTTTTCTGGATTTAGTCATGTAAAATTACTATTTTTTTTGTAAAACAAGTTTTACACATCGTTTACCGCCTTTTGCAAATCGTTAGACTGAATTATATTTTATTAGTAAATATATTAATTAAAAATAACTTTTAAATACAAATAGTTTCTGAAATAAATCCGACCCATATTTGTATCGATAGTAAATATGCACAAAATACTATATAAAAAAATCCGCTAATAGTATCACTATTTATAGCCCACACAATAAAGTAAAATCCCAAATGACAAAAATACATGCAATAATTATAGTTTGTTTATTATCCACCTTTATAGATATGTATATTAATGTAGCAGTTCTCTGAGGCGATGACTGTTATCGAAATGTACTTAATAAGGATAGTGGTTTAATAAACATAACTATTTAATTGAATGGTTTTAGTTATTGTTTGTGTGTTCTGGGTGTCTCTTTATTCAGTGTATATTTGTTGCCACAGTGTTTTTGAAACTTTGGTAACAGTAGTATTTGGTAATTTTCAATAGGGCAAACATGTAACTTGTGAAAGTGTTAAAGTCAAAAATAGAAACTGTACAAAAGCGTTGAATATTAATCTTTTGGAATATTTAGAAACTGGTGACACAATACTTGTAAAACGGTCTTTGCAAAACATCTTGCAACTACTGATTTGTTTCATCGGGGAATTCCAATTTGTGAATTAAAATAAAATATGAATAAATGATAACCAGGATAGAATATAATTTACATCAATTACTGCATTAAGTTGTAAACAAAACAAAATTAAAATTTTAAGAAGCAGTTTTTTTAAGCCAACTGGTACAAATTAGATAAATTTATTAGGATGTCTATATGAAGGAATTTGTCTACGCTTGAAGGATAGTTATTATTTTTTATTTATTTGCGATTAATTTTATACGTGATTTCTAAAGCTACGCGATTGAATATAAACTAGTTTCTTTACTGATCCGAAGTCATCTTTAAATGGTGCTTGCTCCCTGTTGTCGATTTGTCATCCATTACAATGAATCTACTATACATACATGACCTCCTAACGGTGCTCACCACACCTTTAACTCTTGCCTGTCTTCCATTTCTTTCCATTAGGAGTCGTGTTTCACTTGTGTTTGCTCTGAAGTGTAAATCAGTTTTAGTGTATTACAATGTGAAGGTTAGTAGAGCTACTTTCTATTGGTTGTACTATATTCTCGATAACACAGTCAATCTGTTTTGCGTTGTGTGAATGAGCGTGATGGAATGTTAATTGTGTTTGTTAATTAAATGAATTCTGTTAGAAAACATGTTTTATATGATAGAAAAACGTGTAGTAAACAGTATAATAATTAACCGTTACCTTGATTCCAGGTTATAGAATACCGGCATAGTTTCAAATTTAAAATAGTGATTGCTTGAAAATCTAAATCTCAACATATTAGCATATGGTTTTTTTACTTTCTTAGTATACTTTAGTATAGAGAAAGTATGGTGATCGCAAAAAAATCGATGTTGATATTTTTGTGGAAATATTCGTTTTATGACCCCCTGAGTTAAAAAAAGTGTTTTTTACAAAATATCTGTCTGTATGTCTGTATACAAAGCTAGAGAGAAAACTATTCTATAGATTTCGATTGCACCAAACATGTCAATTAGGCCTGTATAGATGCACGAAAAAAGGTTTTGAAAATTTTGGAAAACAACCTCATTTTTGGCCAAAAATCAGTTATTATTGTTTTATAAAAAACGGCTCTATCGATTTTGATAAAATTTAGCTTATTTGTAGCCTTTAAGGTACCCTACCATGTGCAAAAAACCATATCTTTAAAAAAATTATCGTTTAGCTAATAATAATAATAACTTATTTTGGGGGTTTTTTTTGCCGAAAAGGGGGTTGTTTTCAAAATTGTTCAAACCCTTTATTCGTGCATCTATAAAGGCCTAATTGACGCGTTTGGTGCAATTTGTTTGAAATCGATCGAATAGTTTTCTCTCTAGATAATAATAATAATAATAATATTTATTAGTTAATCTCCACTTTAATATCAGCTCTCCTACAATTAAGAAGTCACAGTGAATCTGTTTAATAATTTAAATATGTTTGTGAGAAAGTATGTGCCAGTTCCTGGTACCATTTATTTACAGTAAACATACAAATTGAAAAGGAACAATATTAAATTTAAAAAAATATTGTTGTGGTTAGTGTCCAATAAACAAAACAAAATGAATATTTCTCACTTTTATGTGTGTACTATGTATTTATTGGTTTCCGTGGAAGCACGCGTGCTTGATTTATGTTTATTTTGTGTTTTGTTTGAGTTTATTTCATCATTTAAAGTGATTGTAATTTAAGTTATATTTTTATGACTTATTATACTTTTTGTAAGTGCATGTAATAATACAATTCTTTGATACTACATATCAAACGGTTTTGAGATAATTGAGACCAAGCATTTTATAATAATGATAGTATTTATAATAATAGTATTTTGTAATAATAGTATTTTAATTTTTTTATTTGTTTCTTCGTATTATTATTTTGTTGTTTTTGTTGAACCAAACATGTGTTTTATATACCTACCTCGGGTTTTTTATTGTTTCACTTTTTGTTCTTATTGAAAGTAATTACAACTTACTGTATTCGAACTGCAGTACCTATTGTAAAATTTTGTATATATTTAATATAAGATGTAGTATGTTAGTTTAAGAATTCATGTACTTTTGGTCTTGTAAAGAAGCGATAGTAAAAAACTTACTTCAATTTATTTTTGAGGTGAAGTTGGGACCATTCTGTCTTCCACTTAATTTTCAGTAACATACACACTAATTTGATATCTGTATAAATAAACAGAAAAGTCAAATAAATTAATAGAAACGTATCAAAATAATAATACAAACAAAACTACTCGAACAAACTAAAAATAATAATAAGCACTTCTAAAACTTAATGTACAAATTTTGTGAACAATAAATATTTCTCTTAGGAAAGAAAATTGTAAGATTCAGAAGAAAGTGTGAATAAATTAATTTACACTCTCAAACACGCTAACATTCAAAAATATCCCACAAGAGACCAACAAGCTTTTTTGAACTTATCATTTTTTATGGTTTTCAGTAATATTTCTAAAGATGAGATTTTCAAATCAGCATTTCTTCTTAAGAATATTTAGTATGTATATGACTTAATATAGTCCATGTGCTACATTTCTCTAAATATTACCCTTTTACTTTGGAAAGGGAATTTTCGTGACTTCTATTTCGGCTGAAATTTTATATTGACTTACATAAAGTTACATGTTAGGGGGATTTTGTATTATTTTAAAATTGAAATTATTTATAGAAACTAGGTCTATAAAATGTTTTTGTTGCTTATACAATTCCATATATTCCATGCTTAGTACATTAATCCTAGATCCATGATATTTTAAAACAAAATAAACAAAATGCAGTACTAAATTTTTATAAATTTTCTATATTTTTAGAATTATTGAAACTGTTTTAATTTTAATTTTGAGTTAATCTTGATACATATTAAATTATAATATATTGTAAAATATATTTAATATTATTTTAGCAAATCTGGAAAGTTTGGTTAAACAATAGTGAATGAAACTTTATGAAATAGGTGTACACAACCTATTAATAATATATTTATCATTATTTTCGTTTAAATTAATAATATATATATTTAAGATTAATTTTGATAGGATGGTAAATCAATAAGGTAGTCTAGTTGTAAAAGTTGTTTATTGGTTTAGTGCAAATAAATCCGTTTTGAAAGTATCTTATTGAGAAAACATTAAATAAGTGGCTTTAATTTAGAATTTATTACAAGTATATTTAAATAAAAAAATATCATGTATTAAGGCTCACAATTGACACTAAATGACCATTCGAAATTGGATTTAGTTCTGAGATTATCTAATTAAATATCAAGCTACTTAAACATGAAACTCTTAATAAACGTTTCAAAATAAACTATTGTAAATTCTTCGTATTTCTATCATGGACATTTTATTGTTAATTAATTCATTAACAATACAGACAAAAGAACGGGCAATTGTTTTGTTTCAGTCGTGGGCTCATGTGGGCGCTTTACATTATACTTCGTGCGATGTTTTTTTATTCAATAAAACATGACTTTCTCTCCATGGCCTTCGACTACCGTGACGGGGAAAGTCAACCAGTAAATTATCGTATGATTGTTAATCGTTGTCTGGCTAGTTGTTTGTTCAACCTTTTCCAACTTATACTTTCTTTTCATGTTTAGTCTATCGACAAGTACAGTTTTTGTTTCCTTTAAAACTTGTATGGCAAATTTAACGTTTTTATCCTCAAGAGGCAGATTATGGATTATATGCTCTATTAAATCTATAAATTTTCTCGATCTATTTACAAAACCCTTGAAGATTTGAATCATATGAAATTGAAATTTTGAAACATTATGAGAAGTAATTTTAATTTCCAGGTAATAAGTGATTAAAATATTTTTATTATTTACAAATTTCTTTGCCTTAAATTTAAACATTTAAGTTAAACTTTTTTAGATTGTAATAATTCCTCTCTAAACAAATAAATTAAGTTTAAATAATAATCAATCTAAGAACAGGCTAGTTTAGTAATAAATATATGTATTATCAGTTTTTTAGTTTTGTCTTTTTTATTTAACCTAATTGCACACGAGTGCAAATTATTTATCCCATTATTTTAAATAGCGTTTGAATCTATACTTGTTAGCAAATTTCCATAGGAAAAATGAGCTATTGCAGTGGCCCTTATGGTGAGACCCAAAGTCGGGAGTAGCAAATGACCACCGATCATGGTCCCCAGAACGCGTTTTGGGGTGTCTTAAAAATTCATATATATGTGTATATATGTGTTCGCATTCTAGCGGCCGCATTTTAAGACCATTTGGTACACGTGTTGGTTGTCTATGTAGCTCGGACGAGTTCGTTATCCAAAAAAATCCAACAACCGGAAGTACGTTTTTCGACTGGAAGTAACTATTTTTTGAGATTTTTACTACGAGAATGAAATAATTTATTTAGAGTTTTTCTAAAACTATAAATGTAGGATGCTATTCTGCACATTTTGTTTTTTACGTGACCTTATAGCTCGCTTGGTTCCCCCAAAATCGACCAAAACGTAAAATACCAAAAAGGTACCCGGTTCGAAGCCAAGTGGTGCAAACTCGCCATGCCATTAGGCGCAAACAAATTCTACTAATATATTGCGTACACACGGACAGCTGATCAACGCCTTCGTGAGTAGACCTATTTCCAAAATTGTTGGTTGAAACCCTAAAACAAAGGCATATAAACTTAATTTTTGAAATTTGCTCAACTCGCGACAGCGGTCCAGCTGCGTGGTCAATTTTTTTGATTTCTTTGAGTGTACAATTTAAAACGTTATTAATTTAATAACTTAGTAAGATTTCAATACCTCGATGTTATTAAGTTTGAGATATATCACATATTATTGAATATTTTTTATAACCATATTTACTGTTTAGTTACATTAAAAAAATTACATAAAAACTCGAAGGAATATATAAAAATGAAATGTCAAACTCAACAACACAATTAAAATAATGTACAAAAATTTAAAAAATCATTTTTATAATAAAATGATTATGAAAAATGTCTTACTGTTCAACAAATCTTAATTTAATGTTAGATTTAATTTTCAGAGCAATGGTTTAGCTGACAGTGGAAAGATTTTAATTTTGTATTTATCATCCTACAACAAATTATTTTGGTTGGAATAAAACATTATTCTAAGAATAATAATGGCAATAAAATAGGCTATGTATTTTATTAATAGTTGCCATTTTTCCTTCCACTATTTTAAATCGTGGTTTACACTCTAATTATTTTGATTTCTTTCTTTTATACAGTCTTGAATGAGTGGTCTAAATGAGTGAATATTATATATTTGAAATCCTTTAAAACACAATAATACTTCACCATCTGAACTATTACAGAAATGATTTTTACCACTTAATATGCGAAATATTATTAGGTAATTTGCCATTATTATAATAAGTAGTAGGTATCTAATTCTGAAATATTTGGGAGCCATGATTTCTAAAGCGATGAGACATCACTAAAACAAAACCGATGTTTAAACCATGTTATGAGTTTATCTAATAGTCCAGGCCAGACAAGGTTGCTGAAAGAATTGCGTTGTCACTTGGACTTTATTTTTGTACAGGGTAAATTACGTTTTCAAACATTTGCGCCTTAAGGTTTATACCGAAAAGGGAACGAAACTTTAATAAAAATGTAAATCAGTCCTGTAACAGGCGGAGGGTGAAATGGGGCTATGTTATGGCAGGATATTCGAGTTTGAGTTATTGTAGTTGTTGGAAGCATTTTGTTAAATACCAGTGAATATTACTTAATGTAGTAGTTTTCGCATATATTTCACGATGGGTGGCTTCAATCAAAATTAACTATTTTCATCAAAACTTTTTATTAAATAGTAGCCTTGAAGAAAAATAAGCTGAGTATATAAATTGAATACGTAATAATAGGTTTTATAACATATTTGTGGTAGATAAAAAAAAATATTATTAAAACAACTTGCGCCAAAATTGGAACTTGCGTTCCAATAGA
>JAGFPH010000595.1:46436-76256 GCA_018207615.1 Philaenus spumarius
TCTATTGGAACGCAAGTTCCAATTTTGGCGCAAGTTGTTTTAATAATTTTTTTTTTTTATCTACCACAAATATGTTATAAAACCTATTATTACGTATTCAATTTATATATTCAGCTTATTTTTCTTCAAGGCTACTATTTAATAAAAAGTTTTGATGAAAATAGTTAATTTTGATTGAAGCCACCCATCGTGAAATATATGCGAAAACTACTACATTAAGTAATATTCACTGGTATTTAACAAAATGCTTCCAACAACTACAATAACTCAAACTCGAATATCCTGCCATAACAGCCCCATTTCACCCTCCGCCTGTTACAGGACTGATTTACATTTTTATTAAAGTTTCGTTCCCTTTTCGGTATAAACCTTAAGGCGCAAATGTTTGAAAACGTAATTTACCCTGTACAAAAATAAAGTCCAAGTGACAACGCAATTCTTTCAGCAACCTTGTCTGGCCTGGACGATTAGATAAACTCATAACATGGTTTAAACATCGGTTTTGTTTTAGTGATGTCTCATCGCTTTAGAAATCATGGCTACCAAATATTTCAGAATTAGGTACCTACTACTTATTATAATAATTGCAAATTACCTACTAATATTTGGCATATTAAGTGATAAAAATCGTTTCTGTAATAGTTCAGATGGAGAAGCATTATTGCGTTTTAAAGGATTTCAAATATATAATATTCACTCATTTAGATCGCTCATTCAAGACTGTATAAAAGAAAGAAATCAAAATAATTAGAGTGTAAACCACGATTTAAAATAGTGGAAGGAAAAATGGCAACTATTAATAAAATGCATAGCCTAGTTTATTGCCATTATTATTCTTAGAATAATGTTTTATTCCAACCAAAATTATTTAATTTAGGATAATAAATACAAAATTAAAATCTTTCCACTGTCAGCTAAACCATTGCTCTGAAAATTAAAACTAACATTAAATTAAGATTTGTTGAACAGTAAGACATTTTTCATAATTATTTTATTATAAAAATTATTTTTTTAATTTTTGTACATTATTTTAATTGTGTAGTTGAGTTCGACATTTCATTTTTATATATTATTATTTCTTCGAGTTTTTATGTAATTTTTTTAATGTAACTAAACAGTAAATATGGTGATAAAAAATATTCAATAATATGTAATATATCCCAAACTTAATAATATCGAGGTATTGAAATCTTACTAAGTTATTAAATTAATAACATTTTAAATTGTACACTCAAAGAAATAAAAAAAAAATAAAAAAATTTGACCACGCAGCTGGACCGCTGACGTGAGTTGAGCAAATTTCAAAAATTAAGTTTATATGCCTATGTTTTAGGGTTTCAACTAACAATTTGGGAAATAGGTCTACTCACGAAGGCGTTGATCAGCTTTCCGTGTGTACGCAATATATTAGTAGAATTTGTTTGCGTCTAATGGCATCGCGAGTTTGCACCACTTGGCTTCGAACCGGGTACTTTTATGGTATTTTACGTTTTGGTCGATTTTTGGAAACCAAGCGAGCTATAAGGTCGCGTAAAAAACAAAATGTGCAGAATAGCATCCTACATTTATAGTTTTAGAAAAACTCTAAATAAATTTCATTCTCGTAATAAAATCTCAAAAAATAGTTACTTCCAGTCGAAAAACTTACTTCCGGTTGTTGGATTTTTTTTTATAACGAACTCGTCCGAGCCACATAGACAACCAACACGTGTACCAAATTTGGACCAAATCGGTCTTAAAATGCGGCCGCTAGAGTGCGAACACATATATATGAATTTTAATGATACCCCAAAACGTGTTCTGGGGACCATGATCGGTGGTAATTTGCTACTCCCGATCTTGGGTCTCACCATAAGGGCCACTGCAATAGCTCATTTTTCCTATGGAAATTCACTAACAAGTATAGATTCAAACGCTATTTAAAATAATGGGATAAATAATTTGCACTCGTGTGCAATTAGGTTAAATAAAAAAAGACAAATTTAAAAAACTGATAGTACATATATTTATTACTAAACTCGCCTGTTCTTAGATTGATTATTATTTCAACTTAATTTATTTGTTTAGAGAGGAATTATTACAATCTAAAAAAGTTTAACTTAAATGTTTAAATTTAAGGCAAAGAAAGTTGTAAATAATAAAAATATTTTAATCACTTATTACCTGGAAATTAAAATTACTTCTCATAATGTTTAAAAATTTCAATTTCATATGATTCAAATCTTCAAGGGTTTTGTAAATAGATCGAGAAAACTTATAGTTTTAATAGAGCATATAATCCATAATCTGCCTCTTGAGGATAAAAACTTTAAATTTGCCATACAAGTTTTAAAGGAAACAAAAACGGTACTTGTCGATAGACTAATCATGAAAAGAAAGTATAAGTTGGAAAAGGTAGAACAAACAACTAGCCAGACAACGATTAACAATCATACGATAATTTACTGGTTGACTTTCCCCGTCACGGTAGTCGAAGGCCATGGAGAGAAAGTCATGTTTTATTGAATAAAAAAACATCGCACGAAGTATAATGTAAAGCGCCCACATGAGCCCACGACTGAAACAAAACAATTGCCCGTTCTTTTGTCTTTATTGTTAATGAATTAATTAACAATAAAATGTCCATAATAGAAACACGAAGAATTTACAATAGTTTATTTTGAAACGTTTATTAAGAGTTTCATGTTTAAGTAGCTTGATGTTTAATTAGATAATCTCAGAACTAAATCCAATTTCGAATGGTCATTTAGTGTCAATTGTGAGCCTTAATACATGATATTTTTTTATTTAAATTACTTGTAATAAATTCTAAATTAAAGCCACTTATTTTTTCTCAATAAGATACTTTCAAAACGGATTTATTTGCACTAAACCAATAAACAACTTTTACAACTAGACTACCTTATTGATTTACCATCCTATCAAAATTAATCTTAAATATATATATTATTAATTTAAACGAAAATAATGGTAAATATATTATTAATAGGTTGTGTACACCTATTTCATAAAGGTTCATTCACTATTGTTTAACCAAACTTTCCAGATTTGCTAAAATAATATTAAATATATTTTACAATATATTATAATTTAATATGTATCAAGATTAACTCAAAATTAAAATTAAAACAGTTTCAATAATTCTAAAAATATAGAAAATTTATAAAAATTTAGTACTGCATTTTGTTTATTTTGTTTTAAAATATCATGGATCTAGGATTAATGTACTAAGCATGGAATATATGGAATTGTATAAGCAACAAAAACATTTTATAGACCTAGTTTCTATAAATAATTTCAATTTTAAAATAATACAAAATCCCCCTAACATGTAACTTTATGTAAGTCAATATAAAATTTCAGCCGAAATAGAAGTCACGAAAATTCCCTTTCCAAAGTAAAAGGGTAATATTTAGAGAAATGTAGCACATGGACTATATTAAGTCATATACATACTAAATATTCTTAAGAAGAAATGCTGATTTGAAAATCTCATCTTTAGAAATATTACTGAAAACCATAAAAAATGATAAGTTCAAAAAAGCTTGTTGGTCTCTTGTGGGATATTTTTGAATGTTAGCGTGTTTGAGAGTGTAAATTAATTTATTCACACTTTCTTCTGAATCTTACAATTTTCTTTCCTAAGAGAAATATTTATTGTTCACAAAATTTGTACATTAAGTTTTAGAAGTGCTTATTATTATTTTTAGTTTGTTCGAGTAGTTTTGTTTGTATTATTATTTTGATACGTTTCTATTAATTTATTTGACTTTTCTGTTTATTTATACAGATATCAAATTAGTGTGTATGTTACTGAAAATTAAGTGGAAGACAGAATGGTCCCAACTTCACCTCAAAAATAAATTGAAGTAAGTTTTTTACTATCGCTTCTTTACAAGACCAAAAGTACATGAATTCTTAAACTAACATACTACATCTTATATTAAATATATACAAAATTTTACAATAGGTACTGCAGTTCGAATACAGTAAGTTGTAATTACTTTCAATAAGAACAAAAAGTGAAACAATAAAAAACCCGAGGTAGGTATATAAAACACATGTTTGGTTCAACAAAAACAACAAAATAATAATACGAAGAAACAAATAAAAAAATTAAAATACTATTATTACAAAATACTATTATTATAAATACTATCATTATTATAAAATGCTTGGTCTCAATTATCTCAAAACCGTTTGATATGTAGTATCAAAGAATTGTATTATTACATGCACTTACAAAAAGTATAATAAGTCATAAAAATATAACTTAAATTACAATCACTTTAAATGATGAAATAAACTCAAACAAAACACAAAATAAACATAAATCAAGCACGCGTGCTTCCACGGAAACCAATAAATACATAGTACACACATAAAAGTGAGAAATATTCATTTTGTTTTGTTTATTGGACACTAACCACAACAATATTTTTTTAAATTTAATATTGTTCCTTTTCAATTTGTATGTTTACTGTAAATAAATGGTACCAGGAACTGGCACATACTTTCTCACAAACATATTTAAATTATTAAACAGATTCACTGTGACTTCTTAATTGTAGGAGAGCTGATATTAAAGTGGAGATTAACTAATAAATATTATTATTATTATTATTATCTAGAGAGAAAACTATTCGATCGATTTCAAACAAATTGCACCAAACGCGTCAATTAGGCCTTTATAGATGCACGAATAAAGGGTTTGAACAATTTTGAAAACAACCCCCTTTTCGGCAAAAAAAACCCCCAAAATAAGTTATTATTATTATTAGCTAAACGATAATTTTTTTAAAGATATGGTTTTTTGCACATGGTAGGGTACCTTAAAGGCTACAAATAAGCTAAATTTTATCAAAATCGATAGAGCCGTTTTTTATAAAACAATAATAACTGATTTTTGGCCAAAAATGAGGTTGTTTTCCAAAATTTTCAAAACCTTTTTTCGTGCATCTATACAGGCCTAATTGACATGTTTGGTGCAATCGAAATCTATAGAATAGTTTTCTCTCTAGCTTTGTATACAGACATACAGACAGATATTTTGTAAAAAACACTTTTTTTAACTCAGGGGGTCATAAAACGAATATTTCCACAAAAATATCAACATCGATTTTTTTGCGATCACCATACTTTCTCTATACTAAAGTATACTAAGAAAGTAAAAAAACCATATGCTAATATGTTGAGATTTAGATTTTCAAGCAATCACTATTTTAAATTTGAAACTATGCCGGTATTCTATAACCTGGAATCAAGGTAACGGTTAATTATTATACTGTTTACTACACGTTTTTCTATCATATAAAACATGTTTTCTAACAGAATTCATTTAATTAACAAACACAATTAACATTCCATCACGCTCATTCACACAACGCAAAACAGATTGACTGTGTTATCGAGAATATAGTACAACCAATAGAAAGTAGCTCTACTAACCTTCACATTGTAATACACTAAAACTGATTTACACTTCAGAGCAAACACAAGTGAAACACGACTCCTAATGGAAAGAAATGGAAGACGGGCAAGAGTTAAAGGTGTGGTGAGCACCGTTAGGAGGTCATGTATGTATAGTAGATTCATTGTAATGGATGACAAATCGACAACAGGGAGCAAGCACCATTTAAAGATGACTTCGGATCAGTAAAGAAACTAGTTTATATTCAATCGCGTAGCTTTAGAAATCACGTATAAAATTAATCGCAAATAAATAAAAAATAATAACTATCCTTCAAGCGTAGACAAATTCCTTCATATAGACATCCTAATAAATTTATCTAATTTGTACCAGTTGGCTTAAAAAAACTGCTTCTTAAAATTTTAATTTTGTTTTGTTTACAACTTAATGCAGTAATTGATGTAAATTATATTCTATCCTGGTTATCATTTATTCATATTTTATTTTAATTCACAAATTGGAATTCCCCGATGAAACAAATCAGTAGTTGCAAGATGTTTTGCAAAGACTGTTTTACAAGTACTGTATTGTGTCACCAGTTTCTAAATATTCCAAAAGCCTAATATTCAACGCTTTTGTGCAGTTTCTATTTTTGACTTTAACACTTTCACAAGTTACATGTTTGCACTATTGAAAATTACCAAATACTACTGTTACCAAAGTTTCAAAACCACTGTGGCAACAAATATACACTGAATAAAGTGACACCCAGAACCACAAAGACACAAACAATAACTAAAACCAGTCAATTAAATAGTTATGTTTATTAAACCACTATCCTTATTAAGTACATTTCGATAACAGTCATCGCCTCAGAGAACTGCTACATTAATATACATATCTATAAAGGTGGATAATAAACAAACTATAATTATTGTATGTATTTTTGTCATTTGGGATTTTACTTTATTGAGTGGGCTATAAATAGTGATACTATTACCGGATTTTGTATATAGTATTTTGTGCATATTTACTATCGATACAAATATGGGTTGGATTTATTTCAGAAACTATTTGAATTAAAAACGTATTTTAATTAATCTATTTACTAACAAAAAATAATTAAGTCCAACGATTTGCAAAAAGCGGCAGACGATGTTTTAAACTTATTTTACAAAATATTGATTTTACATGACTAAATCCAGAAAAAAATATTACTATTTCAATTATACAGGGTGGAGAAAAAGTCTGGAAACGGTTTAATATTTCTTATATAAAGAAAATTTGAAGGTAGATGTGTATGAGGAACCTACTTTATGTAAAAGTACTATTATATTAAGATTTCTACAAATTTACCCGCCATCTTGGATCCGGCATTTTGAACTTTGTTTTTATAAATGGGAAGGTGGTCGTGTGATACATCATTTCGATGTAAAATTTCAAGAGAAACCCAACTGTTGAATTTGCACATTAAATTAATCTTTAACCGATTAAAAATGGCGGCCAAAATACAACGAAATCGTGTTTTCCGATTTTGCCCCATTTTGCTGTCTATATAATATATATAATCCAAAAACCACTCACTCATTCATTACTAAATATATCATACTAACCGTCAAATGGCTTGCTTGCCCTGAGGCAGAATTTTTATGTCAGAAACAGTAAAGTTATTCAATGCAATGCAATGCAATCACGAAATCTCAAAAACCACCGAACGAATTGGAATAAAATTTGGTATGTAGCTTCATCTAGGGCTCAATGTGCTCGCTAAGAAATGTTTACAAAAAAATTTTAATTTTAGGGGGATTTGAGGGGGTCAAAGTTACTAAAAATTCCAATAAAAAATACATAGTATAATATATTTATTGATTTTTTTAAAATTCACATTTAACTTTGATTTATCTATCCGTGCAAAGCCAGATCGGGCCAGCTAGTATAATATTATACGAAGCTTTCAAATCAAATACTACTCCACATTTTAGTGACATTGCAAAAGAAATATACTAAACTTGTTACCACGAAAATCAATGGAGCCATATAAAAAGAAATATATAAAGAATTAAAAAAGTGGTGTAGTTAAAAAAGAGTACAAAAAGTGTTAGAGGATGGGTTTCTCGCATATTTTGGTGAAAAACTAAAGTAAATTATACAATTTAATAATTGTTTGTGATGTTACATTGTAATGTATTACCAAATGTTAATAAATGAAACGAATTTAGTTGTAAAATGAACGAAAAAATTTACCATAGCTCAGCTCCTAATACACTATCTAATTCGAGAAATTGTCATTATTGCATTCGAAAAATTACCGCCCTCCGCTACGCGGTTTCTGTAACTTATTTTATCAAATTATAAAGGCACAATTTATGCTTTTAATACATAAATAACAAATTTTGTATGTCAATTTTATTTTCAAGTGTATATAGGTTTTTGTATTAAAATGTGTATTCTTTAAAATTAAAATATCTATTAGCCTGTACATAGATAATATTTCTATAATATACATGGTTGTAAATTTGAAAACCATTTAACACAAATAAACAATTGATTTTTGCTGTTCATCAAAAGTATTTCCTTCATTAGGCCAAATTGGAAATAGGACTTGGTAGGATGTAGACCAAATTGTGGCGTAGAAAGAACGAGGTCAAGGCTGGCCTAGCGAATCTACCGGTACAGTATTTGCATACGGAATAAGTTGGGTAAGGTTATTCGTAAACACGTAAGAACAATGTAAATTAACTTAAACTAAACAAATATTTACATTTTAATTGATTGGTCAACCTAAAAATGTTTTGAAATCAGAACCGTGGAGGTTTTGTGTACATGCTAATTGAGGACATATTCTTTAGTTCCTCAATATACTTTTTGCATATACAGTGTAAGATTTTAATTATTAAAAATAAATAAAAAAAATTTTAATTTGAACACAGTTTCTCAAAAAAGTAAAGATTAAAACTGCAGAATCTATTATTTCCTCTATTTATAATTCGTTTATAAAACAACGGAAACAATCTCGTTTTGCCTTACACAGAATTAAATAGGTTATTTTAGAATTAAAAAGTGGTTTTAAATATCTTAGAATCTGGTCAAACCATTTATAAAATAGCCTAATAGTACAATTGCGGACTAATAGTAATGCATCAAGCAGAAACTACAAGTTGCATTTACTCAAAATCAGAAATTTTGTAATTTGATGCTATGAGTTTGAGATATTTTATTTACTTTGCTAAAATACTTCAAAAAAAAAAATATTTTCGCCTGTGTTATGCCTAATTTTTGTGGTGTATTTAATTTTTTATTAGGCGTAGATACAATAAAATTGATAGATGAGAATATTTTTGTAAATTATTTTAAATATTTTCAAATACATTCTAGCTATTTTAGATGTATTACAGAGTTCCAAAATGAGAAAGTGATAATTCGACTTCTTCGTTACCTCCCATACAACGAGGAATAACAGTGATAACCTTATAAAGTTTGATCAAAAAATATTGCACCAATTGTAAAAATCTTCTAAAAATATTAAAAATTATCTCATTAGTTTACCATCATTTATCTAACTTATATACATTAAATCTGTATGTGTTTTTTGCAAAGGTTTTTATTTATAATCTCCTATTGCAATTTCCTTTGCTTCCATCCGTGAATTGTTTCGATTACTTTGATCCGGGATATGAAACCTGTTGATCTTTTCAAATGTATTTTTAAATATAATGATATTATATAATTATTTATTTGTTTGGTTAGTTTTATTCATACGGCGTATATATTTTTTAATACAATGAATTCTTGAAACAAATACATTTACAAATAATTTCAAAATCAGTTTACAAAATAATATGTATTGTTAGAGTTTTCCATAAGCACGCTTTACTAGGAAAAAATTACAAGGATATAAAACACATATTGTCGTTAAAATATACAAATAGATTTTAAATAAACGATACCAATAACTGGCACATACTTTCTTACAAACATATTTAAATTATTAAGCACATTCACTGTGACTTCATAATTGTAGGTGGGATAGGAGAGGTGACTTATTAAAGTAGGAGACTAACTAATAAATATTATTATTATCTAGAGAGAAAACTATTCGATCGGTTTCGAACAAATTTGACCAAACACGACAATTAGGCCTGTATAGATGTACGAAAAAAGGTTTTGAAAATTTTTGAAAAACAACCCCTTTATGGTCAAAATACCCCCAAAAATCAGTTATTATTATTATTAGCCAAAGGAGATTTTTAGAAATATGCGGTTTTTTGCATATGGTAGGGTACATTAAAGGCTAAAAATAAGCAATTTTTATCAAAATCGATAGAGCCATTTTTATAAAAAAAATAATAACTGATTTTTTAGGTTTTTTCCAAAAAGGGGGTTGATTTCAAAAAAATTCAAATCCATACATGCCTACTTGACATGTCTGGTACAAATTTGTTTGAAATCGATCGAATAGTTTTCGCTCTAGACATACAGACATAACAGACATACATACAGACAGGCATTTTGTAAAAACCACTTTTTTGGACTCAGGGGGTCCCAAAACGGATATTTCCACAAAAATCTCAACATCGATTTTTTTTGCGATCACTATATTTTCTCTATACTATAGTATAGTGAGAAAGTAAAAAACAAACCACAATATGAAATTGCTGCATTACTTATGTATTCTATTAATTATTATTGTACAAGTTTACCAGTTAAATTTGTCTTGTAAATTCTAGTAACACTTCAACAAAGAAATCGATTATAATGTTCTTAAGATAAACAGAGATGGAAAATACATAAACAAAACTAAAATTTGCTACTCTACTTATTTATTTATATTGTATGTTGATAAACATCATATTATTTTTGTCAGCGGTGCGTTTGTCATATTTACAAATTAAACTTAAACAAGGAAATAGAGCACATAACTTTAATAATAAACAAAAAGAATTTCGATGAAAAAACTAAATAAATAAACTAATATAGCCTATAATAATATAATATGCTGCACTAAATTATTTTTATTGTGATACACCAGTCAAAATTCTAATTAAATTTTAACAACGAAATCTTAAACATATCCTTCAAAATCAAAGATAGTTTGGAGCAAATCCAAAAATTCATATACTAATATAAAATAATGTGCTGCACTACTTATTTGTTTAATTTGGTATTGTTATCCACTAAACTATTTTTGTTTCTTGTTAGGCCTACTGTCACATTTTTCCTGTTTTGTTCCGAGAAAACGAAACATTTCTCGAAACACACATTTCTAACACATAAAAATAAACTAATATTTTTAAATGTATTACTCTACTTATTAATTTAATTTGGTATTGTATCCTTTATATTATTTTTTTGTTCGTGGTATATTTTTTTATATTATTATATTTACCTATTTAGTTTTCAAATCCTAATTCTATTTTAACAAGGGAATATAAAAAAAGAGTTTCGACAAAATAAATAAAAGAATATAAAACGTGCTGCCGTTCTTATTTATTTTGTTATTGTTATCCATTTTTTCCAGTTTTGTTTTAAAATTCCAATTACACTTCAACAAAGAAATAGAGCACTAAAAAATAAAATATGCTGACTACTTGTTTATATAATTTGGTATTATTTGTGGTGTTTCACCGTTTTTGTCTGTCGTACCGGCATGTTTTGTTTAAGTAAGATATTAATTTTGTTGTTGGTATACACATTGACCGAAGTATGACTTACTTACCCTTCTCAGTAATGTTTCCGTCTCATCAGGAGCACTTTTACACTGGAACGAGTCTCTCACACCGCCTTTCACTTGTATATATTCGAAGGAGGACCGGACACCTCTGCGAGATAAAAGAGAAACCGCGGTGACTCAGAAAGGGTTACCCCAACTTGTAGAAAGTGAAAGTAATGGAAATTGGATAATGTTCCTTCGATCGTGTTGTATAACAAACCTTGTGTCCGGGTTCGTCTGTGTTTACCAATGTCAAGTTTGTTCACCTAGGTGTGACGTGCTTCTGGGAATCATGGTTTATTTTGTAATACAAACTGCAATACACGAAGAAAGCTTTTTAAAACCACTTAAACACATTTGTACAATCTTTGTAGTTTTTGAACGTGGTTATTAGTTTATAGTTTTATTTCAAACTTGGGCTGCACTGGAGAAAAATTACAAATATATTAACATGCATTTTATACTTAAACGAGTTTACCACCAGTATTTTCAATCTCAGAGTGATCATTGTTACTTCGGCGCGCATTAAAATGCCAAAGTATTGAAATCTTGCGAAAATTCTAAAAATTTTACCCAAACTTTTTACGACTTCTCGACGTTTTCGAGGTCTCTGAACACGATAAAACTATAAAAAAATTATTATTATTATTATTATTATTTTATTTTCCGCTTACACACTTCCTCAGCAAGGAATAATTGCAGTAAAAACCGTACAAGTGAGATAACATCGACCAATATCGGTAGATATCAGGGTATCTCAGATGGCAGAGCATCACGGAAAAGTGAAGGTCCGGGTTCAACTCCCGGTCTTGGTCTATGTTTTTTCACTTGTAATTTAATTAAATATCCCTTGCTGAGGAAGTGTGTAAGCGGAAAAAATAATAATAATAATATCACCACTGTAAGCTGCGAAATAAGAATTGAGATTGTTTTCAATGTCGTATACACGATGTATTCAATCTGTTAATTCAATAATTGCAGTAAAAACCGTACAAGTGAGATAACATAGACCAATATCGGTGGATATCAGGGTAGCTCAGATGGCAGAGCATCACGACGGAAACGTGAAGGTCCCGGGTTCAACTCCCGGTCTTGGTCTATGTTTTTTCACTTGTAATTTAATTCAATAAAAAATGTTGTGTCCGTTGTGTCTTTATGTGTGTCTGTCTGTCTGTCATGTACTCACAGACGTCGTAGAAAACTTCTTGTGGTGCCAAAATCTACGTAATTTTATTGAGGAGAGTTAAAAAGCTTTTGAGCTTTCTAGCGTGACAGCAAAGTGAGGTGCATGACAAAAACATCACATTTATGAGTATTTTTAAAAAAACCGAGCCGAAGTCTCGCAAAAGTGTTCCATCTTTTCATCTTGTTTACTCATTAAAATAGTAGGTTTTGTTTTTTCTAATTATTTTACTTTCTTACAAATTAATAATATTTATTTTTATTTCACAAATTAAAACACACATAACTTTACAATATAGCCTACATATTTTTTCATCAATAAAGAAATAAATCTATCTACATTTATATAATAGTACCTATACTAAATACTATAATAATAATATGTATTAATTAAAATATATAAATACCTTGTTGTACTTTAGAGTAACAAGTTTCAACATTTCACTGACAGTATCTTCAGGCTGACACTCAACATAAAACTCTAAACAACTCTTACACGATATAAAATTGTTAAATGTTATTTCGTACATTTGTACACATCTTATATTTATAACACAAATTTTCTATTAGTAGCCACATCTTACCGCGGCTGGTTCTACTACTTATTGACTAGATTGTAATCTAATGTCTTATCTTGATTTGTGCAGGTTCTAGTTTCTGCTTGTTGTTGGACCTGATTTATTAAATCGTATATATTATGCTATTTCAGTTATATTTTAACAGTATCTTTTGGGCTGTTTTCGGAGTGTTTGTAAATTTCAAACTCAATAAACAGGCTCTTCCGTCAACTTTAATCAATATTGAAGGAGCTTTCCAAAGACTGTCTAAAGAATACTAAAATAATAGGTACTAGTTGCTTCTTGACTCATATATATTTTTACTTATTATAGAACTACGACTAATAATAAAATTAATCGGCCTTCTTATAAAATTGGCCAGTGTAACTAAAAAAATTAACTAAATGTTTCTAAATAATATATGTCCTCTTTGGGTTATTTAAAATTTGTATTTCACATTTGTTGAACGTAAACTGCAAAATTGTGTCGAATGTTGGAGCGGTAGCCTAGTTTAGAAACTGTTAAATTAATTTTTGTAAAACAAAACATGCAATAAGGTTAATAATAAATACTTCTAAATATGGTTAAATCTTCTCATTGTTTAAGGTATCAGGCTTACTTGTTTCGCCCTTCCGCTCTTTGAAACATTTAAAGGTATATAAGAATGATTACATTATTACCGTGAACTATAATATACAGCCAGATGAAAATATACCGGCTTTGATATCTATATTTACTTTTTGTTTGCTTGCCTTACTGGACTGGGTACAAATATTTCATAAATACCTGTGTATCACTTTTGATGCTGCTCACAGTCCTGTTTAAATATAGAGACATTAAACAGGACTGTGAGCAGCACCTAAAGTGATACTCAGATATCAAAACTTATAAGATATTAAACTCTCAAAAACACATTTAAACTTGATTATTTTTGTGTCGCTTCAAAAATGTGTATGATTCTAAGGAGTGATATGAACAAGATATTAGAAACGTAGGAGCTTTTCTGTTTTGTGAGGATTTTGGAAATGTTCTATAAATATGATGGTTGTATTAATATGAATTGAAGATGGGACAGGTTTATATGCCAGACAAATATGCCTTGTGTAAAAGAATATAAGTGCATGTACGTATGATTTTAATTTGCATAAGCATTGTGGTTGGAATTATTGAATGAGTGAACAGTAATGTAGGCCTAATATTATTGGGTTTCTGACTGTGAACTGTAATGTTTACTACTATGTTTTAATTTTTACTTATATGTGTTTACTAGTCATACTTAATTAACAATTAAAAGTATGACAAAAATACAGTCCGCCATACTTCTTTTGTTCTTTTAAAATTATATTTTTTACTGATTACATTTCAGCCTTCAATTTATTTCATCTATAAATAAATGGTTATAAAAACCAACTATAACCATAATGTTAACTATAACTACAACTATAATGTCAACTTGCAGCAGAGTGGAGTAAATACGATGTTTGAAAGCATTTCTTTTCCAAATGATAAAAAAAAACATTTGTTCTTGCAACTTATGTTAGTGAAGAGAAAATTAAAAGGAAGGAAAGGCTTTGGTAAAAGGCTTTCTGACAAGTAGTGTAAAGTAGATGACAGCCTTCTACATCAAGTAGGCCTACTGAAAGAAATCCTTAGAACGGTAAGGACTTAAAATTAATGAAATGTTTATTGATACCTCTATACTAAAAATATTTAAAAGATAATTACAATTCAGAAAACATGGAATTCATTAATAAATAATATTATGTACAATTAAATAATACATATTCAATGAACACACTACTGTATTCATAAATAAATTAAACACAGAAGTTTAAATAATGAATCAAAGTACTGGCTCAAAGTTAAAATCTGTTTTGATCTAACTTACACTACCGGTATATAATATATTCTATGAAAAACACTAAGAAATTAGCAACCTAAACCCCAAGTGAAACTCCCATCCCGAAAGTATCAAACTCAAAAATCCATTTCAGCTCAGCCTAAAGGCAGGCATAGATTTTGAAGTTCCTATTTACTACCATTTACTTTGATTGTCAGTGTATGAGCTATGTATGAATCATTATCTGCAAATTCAAATTGCACAGCATAAAAAGAATGCATGAATATTTTTCTTATGTCTGCTTCAATATGACTTGATCTTAGTTCAAAAACTTCTGAAGTACTGCTCCCTGAATTTTGAAGCATTTAGTTTATTACCAAATCCTCCAGATACCACCAATTCTTGATTTTCATTCAGTTTAATGTAACGATTTGCATAGGAATATAGGAGTATCTTAATTTCTTGCTTATTTATTTATTTGGCCAGCTTCCCCTAGATTACAGTGTTTGGCATAGCCAATGTAATGTACGAATTGTCAACAGTTAATGCATTGAATACAGCCAGGAATTTATTGAAGTTTAACATAATTATGAAATTCTTAATATCATTATTAGGTATATGAGTGGATGGTCTTAAGGTAGTATAGTTCTTCTGCCCGTATTTTTGTTCCCATATTCTTCATAGAAATGTCAGCCTATCTATCAAAAACAATGTCAATTCTTTGTAAGTTGGATCAGGCATAGAAAGAAGTTATGTACTTGCAAAAAACTTCCGTGTATTTGAATGATGAACACCAGAGCCATCTTCTCTGCTCCAAGAGAATACATGGACAAGCTTTTGAAATGAATAGAAGGGGCAGCAGTTTTTCTGGATAATATTATTATTGTTGGTAAGGATAAGAAAGAACTTTGACTTAGCGAAGTTTTGTTTCGAATTATTGCTAATGAATTAAATGCTTCTGTTTCACTCATGCTGCTTCAGCTTTACCCACTTGTTCTTGGTTTTAAAGACACAAATAAACTTTAAAAGAAACGTAGTATAGAAATAATACTGATTGTGAAAATAATAATGCTCCTGCTTCTCACTCACAACAGCCAACTAAAATACGGAGTTTCTGCAAAGTAATTTGAAATGCAAAACTAACTGTATAATTAAGGCATCAGTATAGCCAACTGTGGTTTTAATGTAAACAGAAATGCATACAAATTTCCATAATACAGTTGATAAGAATGACCAATCCAGCAACTGAAAAATAACTAAACGAGTTAAAAACCTATCCATTCAAAACCCCTAAGTTTATATAATTTCTTTTTTATATCTAACAATATTCTACCCCTCTCTGAGAGTATCGGCCCCCTAAGCAACAGGCTCCCAGCACTATGAAGTTTAGCGGAACATAGATCAGGGCCTGAATGAAAACAATGGCTTGATCATGGCTGGTGGCTGAAATGAATGCTGACATTCAAATAATTGTTAATTACCGTACTGCAATCGGTATCAAATGTCTAGAAAAGAGCCTCCAAAGAATGAGCCAGCTTCATGGTTTTCAAAGTGGAATTTAGAAGGAAATTGTGGGACACACATTGATTTAATGGGACCTAGGAAAGGAAAATTATTTTTATTAGTAGTGGTATTAATTAATTAATAAATAAATTAATTAATTAAATTAATCTTATACTCAAGATGGTAAGGAGTCAGGCACTTCAATGAAAGTTATTTAAAAGTTGCATACATTATTTGTTACACATGGTCTGCCAAAGTACTTGCTTCAGATAATGGATTATATTTTGAATGAGAAGAGTTTGAATAATTCCTAAAGAAAAATGGCATTCAATAAACATTTACTCCTCCCTACAATCCCAAAAAGTAATGGGCCTGAGGAGATGTATGTTCAGATTTCAATAGATTGCTAAACCGTTCCGATCCTAATATTGACATTCAAATAAGTTAATTTAAAATTATCTCAACCCACTATGCCAAGTTCAAATTCTAATAAATAACCTAGCTGGTTTTTTACAGGGAAATGTAATAACTGCAATTGGCCTATTGAAAGAAGATGATAACAGAAATAAAAATTTGTTGATTTTTCAGCCTGGTGACAAAGTATGCATGAAAAGTTATGTTTCGGGTTCACCTCCTTGGTGTCCAGCAGTTGTCAGAGAGAAGACAGCATCTGTGACTTATAAACTTCAAGAAGATTATGGGAGTAATCTTTCTCGGCGTTGCGACCAAATGAGAAATCAAACTGATCCACCCCCAATAAAAACTGGCACAACAAAAACTCAGGAAAAGAAAGTGGTGAAAAAAATAATAAAACAGATAAGAGGCTAAACAAAATACAGAAGTTTATCTTGATGTTTCGGGTAAAACTAAAGACTATAAACCAGCTGTAGAACCTTCAAAATATTTACAGTTCCAGACAACCGATTTATCTCGATTACAATCAGAAGATCTATAGTTTTTCTTTAACAAGAGTTATGTTTATATTAAGACTTATGTTTTAAATTTACTTGATTTATGTTATGTTTATATAAAATATATTTTTGAAGAAGTCATTATCTTGGAAGGGAGGAATGTCTTGTGTTAAGCCATATATCGAACATACAGAAACTCTTCAGATGAACAGCTGCGGTGGTTGGATTGTTGGAGTTGGGTTTATGGAGTTTGTTTCTGCTCTATCTTGTTTTTCTGATAAAAATAAACTTGTTTAAACATTAAATGTTATGTAGAACTTATAATTTAATTTTTATTATAGCCAGACAACCCAATATAAAATAAACATGAAATAGTTCAGATTTGCTGATACTCTATTGGATGCATATCAATTCAAGAACTCGGAATTGGCAATTCTTTATAATGATCAAAGTTGTTTAAGGTTTGGCATAAAAATGGAGTTGACTGTTCAATATCAAGATTTCGAATCATCTCTTTTATAGCTATGGTTATATGATGATCAACAGAACTACTTTCCTGATATAAACTCATTGCAGTAACTTTTATTTATTTATTTATTGGATATTGGTTCTTTTGAGAAAAACATAATATATTTGTATAACACAGGTCATATTACAACATATTGGAACAATACACACAATATTACAAAATGCTATTTAAACAACAAGCAGCTTAAAAAAAAAACCAGAAAATAAATAATAATTAACACAAATACAATAGACGGTACCAGGAACTGGCACATACTTTCTCACAAACATATTTAAATTATTAAACAGATTCAATGTGACTTCATAATTCTAGGTGGGGTAGGAGAGGTGATTTATTAAAGTAGGAGATTAACTAATAAATTTTATTATTATTATCTAGAGAGAAAACTATTCAATCGATTTCGAACAAATTGGTACCAAACACGTCAATTAGGGCTGTATAGATGCAAAAGGGTTTGAAAAATTTTGAAAAACAACCCCCTTTATGGCCAAAAATCCCAAAAATCAGTTATTATTATTATTATTATTATTAGCTAAACGAGAATCTTTAGAAAGATGCGTTTTTTTTGCATTTGGTAGGGTACATTAAAGGCTACAAATAAGCCAAATTTTAATACATAATACATATCAGTGACAATTTATTTATTTGTTAAATATGTTGTATTAAAAACTCTGAACTTTAAAGACAAACTTTCATTAATGATGCTAACATTTAAATGATGCTATATTAATAATTTAAATCATTTTCATATCAATGCATTGCTATAAAAAACTTATTCAAACCCAGGCCTGTAACTAACCCGAGATTAATAAAATAAAAGACTTATTTTAACTTAAACGTTAATTAAATCTCAATTGAATTTTAAAGATAACTGAGCTCATGCCGATGGCATATTTCTTACGTTACCCTTACAATAATCAATTGAAATTAAGGGACAATATTTCAAGAAGTAATCTATTATAATTTTGTATTAAAAAATTATGTTTTTTCAATTTAATAAATTGAATCATATTATATTTGTCAACCTATTTGAGTGTTTAATTCAATAGTAGTTAGAAGAAATATTTATTTTTAGAAAATACTATTTTTTAAATAAAAGAGGGTTATTTTATAAGTATGGTAATTTCTTTTCTCTAGAGCTAAAAATGGAGTAATTTTTGTTGAATTGAAAATGTGATCTTCAGATAAGATAATATACACAATTTTATAAATAATTCGTATCAGGCTGAACCGCTGACATAAGTTGAGAGAATTTTCAAAATTGAGTTTATGTGGTTTAAATTTCAACCAACTATTTGGGAAATTGGTCTTCTCATGAGGGTGCTAAATAGCTGCTTGTGTGAACGAAATATGTTTGTAGAATTTATTTCTCTTTTAGCCTCCGGCTCTGGCTCACACTCGTTTGACTTGCATGGAAAAAACTTGCTTTGCTACTTTACACTTCAAACTTGCGGCCTCAGATTGTGGACTACTTTGCTTCTCTTGCAGTGTATAAACTAGCTTTGTGATGTAAAAAATACTGTACAAAGTACTTTTATGATATTTAACTTGTTGTTCAATTTTGGGGGAACCAGATGGGCTATAATATCATGTAAAAAATTAAATGTTCAGAATTATCTCCTGAACATTTATCTTTTTTAGATTAAACCCGAAAAAATGTCATTCTAATATGAAAAATCTCAAGAAAATTTACTTCCAGTCAAAAAAGTGCTTCTGGTTGTTGGATTTTTTAGCTAACGAACTCATCTGAGCAACTTTACCTCTTGATTACCAAATCGGATGTAAAGTGCAGCCGTTAGAGTGTGAGTTTTTTGTGACACACGAAAACGTGTTTTGGGGACCATGATTGGTACTCATTTACTAATCCCATCTTTAGGTCTCACCATTAGATCACTGCAATAGTTCATTTTTCCTATGGAAATTCGCTATAATATGTTGACAAAAATATTTTTACATCTACGGTATTTTTAATTTCTTCTTCAAAATAAGGGCTATGAACTAGTAAATCTTTAGTTTGTAAAAACTCCAACCATCACAAAATTGCGATAAATTTTTTTACATTTTTATGTTATTTTTAATAACTAAAAACTTAAGAAAAATAAATAAATTTACATTAATTTAATACGTAATTAATTTAGTCTGTATTATTCTGCCAATGTCTTCGATCAAGCGAAATAAATTTTCTTCAACTAGCCCACGAAATGCAACTTAGGTTTTAACTAATATAACTAAATATAATATAAATATATGTGCTTCTAGTCAATAATAACTTCTTTTTAAAATGTGACTATTATTTTGAGTTTTAGAAAATAATGATTATATAATTTTATTACAATTCCATTAATTGTATGCGTAACTAGTTCCAAAATAATTCTATGCTGTAGAATGTAGATTAACTGCGACTGCTAACTACTGTATCTGTAAATCCTGCACCGACGGGTATACAACGATGTAGACACTAGTCCCTAGTCCTAAGTCCTAGTTAGTTATTAATAGCACTGTTGTTGTCTGTTGCATGAAGAAAGAAGTAAATATATGGATAAATAAAGATTAGGTATTGGTAAATAACCTACAATATATATTTGTTTTATGTTGTATAGAAGCTTGTCTAAAAAATAGAGAATAATGAAACATGACGTTGTAAAAATAATTATTTGTAAATACTAATGCTATAATTTCTATTTGTTATAGCCTTAAAATTCCGGACTATTAAGGTTAGCTTACACTACAAGTTAGTTAATAAATCATTGCTTAAAATAAAATACTAAAATGTCTTAGTAAGATTTACATTACTATACTAAACCTTTGCTATAAAAGTCCAAATTTTTGTGTAAAGGTTCTATCATTTATTTTTTGGCAATAGGCCTCTTGGCTTAACTACAGTATATGCCTCTAACCTACAATACTAAACAAAAAATTAAGTAACCTAAATCTGAAGTTGGGCATAAATTTATTATTCGACCCTAGGCTGATATTTTTGCAGACAACTACGTTATTTTACATTCTACTGTTTAAATGTTTAATACAGGTAAACATAGGGCCTACTGTGACTAAATACTATAGGTTAGAACCTTTAGGCAATTTTTTTTTATTATTCTTGCATTTCTGTTGCCATAGGTCGAATAGTAAATTTGCGCTCTGAAGTTGCCAGTCACAATTCATTAACATATCCATAACAATATAAAATGATATATGACCAGCTTCATATTGAAATTAATCTCTCTAGAAAAATATAATTTTCTATTTTAATAACAAATTAACCAGTTAGGCCAAGAAATATTGGCTAAAGTTTACAATATGCATCCCTGTTGATATCATTGCAAACAAAATTGTTTTGGAACGAGATTAGTGTTGCCAACCAAAGCACATTGATTTAACGATAAACTTTGAGTGTAAAAAGGGAAAACTCTACAACACTGATAAAGTAATATAAAAATGCCCGGAAACTAAAACAATACCAGAAATATTTAAAACTATTCTATGAAAACCATATGACATCAACATTTATAATATCAGCTAACTTTTATGCAATTGCAAGCATTGAGCATACAAAATAAACCAGTGATTACAGAGGTGCCAAATGTAAGAATAGCTAGTAAGTTACTTATTTCTTGAAGGCTACTTTTTTATGCAAGATGAATTTTATAATATAGAGTCCCGCTAATCCGGTTAATCAGGGCAGAATTAAAAAAAAAAAAGAAAGATTTTACGAACTACGATTAGAAATGTAGTCCAAGAAGTCGGATTCATCCTATTTTCCAGGAATTGACTCGCCCCTAAAAACTGTTTTTAGGTCTTTTTGGTTTCCTTCACTTTAGTCGTTAATTGATTCACACAAAATAAACTTGTACCATGTGTATTAATAGTGTGTTTTGTTGTTTATACATACTGTAAGGTGCGAGTGTACTGTTCACTGTTCTGGGGGGGGGGGGGTACTGTTCAGTGCGAGTGTTTGTGGAAATGGCAACTAAACGGAAGAAAATGTCTGTGATAACGGAGCAAAAACTCAAAGCTTTGATTAAACAATATAATTTTATTTTATAGTCCAGATCAAAATTTAACATTTCTTTCCTTTTTACTTTAAAATTGTGTTTAAAATTCTTAATTAACAATGGTTAACAATAAATAAGTTTTGAATTTTATTTTTATTAATCCTACATAAGTTTGTAGGTTAAAGCTTTGGACAATGTATTAAAACTAAAATTAAGCTGTAGAAAAAGTTGTATTATGTGTAATGTCTCAAATCTAAGTAATACAAAAACATCCACTTCTAACAGTAGGCCTATAGTATTATAGCCTAGAGAACCCTATGTAAATATAAACAAACACCTGTACCAAACCCCATGAAGAAATGAAAGTAAGAAACTAAATTAGAAACATTATAGCTATTATTTATGTAAAATTTGTCAAAATCATTATACAAGAACACAAGATGGTTAAAAAACGTATGTAGCTAAGTTATGTCAGCCATGTTAGTAGGCGACCAAACCATTGTAAACGCGAGTCAAGCTAAAACAAATAATGTACCATGTAATTTGAACTATAAACAAAAACACGATAATCCAATGTATGAAACGTATTCTATATTTAAGAAAATATTTATGAAACAATTATTAGTTAATTATATACCGTAGATTATTATTATTACTAAAATATTCACCATAATTAGTTTAACATATGACACAAGTAGTACAACATACACTAAATTCAAAAAAGGAAGTTATTATTTAATCGGGTAAATTAAAATTATTACAAGTAAATAAATTTCATGCTTTAAACGCAAGAACAAATTAATTCTATAATTGTTTTAACCAACAAAGAAATACTTTAGGTATAAAATCCGTCGAAAACTAATTTCAAAAGAGAAAAACACGCCAGGTTAGGAAGACTGCAGTGACGTAATACTCCGTAACCATGGTAACGACGAAAGAAGCCTATGACGTAACATTCACGTGAACGCAGTTGTCGAATCAAATGAATGAATACAGATTTCCGGATGCAGGCATAGACGGAAGTGAACGAACCCCGGCTACATCGTTTTTAAAAGTGAAGCCAAAAATCAGTGCAAATTGAGAACTAAGCGTGGGTGGACGTATCTAATGAAATGAAGAAGTGACGCCGTTAATTGTTTTATAAAAGTGTAATCAGAACGTAAAATAACCCGATATTTACTCATGTGTTCAACCAAAAACTGATAAGTATTTAAAGAACAGTGATTAAGTTTAAAACTTAAAGGAAATTAGTTAAATAAAAATCTTTACCTTTCTTCTAATCCAATTCCTTATGACGCCATTTCATAATTGTTAACTTCATGTTTAAATTCATAATTGCGTGTATGTTTAATGGGATAATTACAGCAGCACGAGTACCCCTAGCCCGAGATCAATTTGAATTAAAATTAAATTTAATTAAATTATGTATTATGGTGATGAAACTAACTTTATTCTACAAATTTTAAATTGTTATACTGAGCTAAGCCAAACCGGAAATAGACATTTTTGTTTAAATAGATATTCCTCATTATAAATAAAACAAATTCAATTCTTTCTTTCTTTCTTGTACCAAAACCAAATTATAAACCTTATGTATTTCTAGATGAATAATTTTAATTATATTAAACTAAAATTTTGTTAAATCAAATTTGTACTTATTTCAAAGCTAATATAAGTGAAGCTGAACTTAGTAGGTTTCAATTATATTACCTATAGGCTATAGTATTAGTAATTAGTATATTATAAATTAGGCTCCACAACGTGTGGGCAATTGAATTTCAAAGGAATACCTATAATTTATAAACCAATATAAGTATATTATATATGGAAAAAAATTTGTATTATATAGGCCTAAATTTACCCATATGAAACTTGTATTCCTACGTTATTTTACAGCAAATTCCGTTCAAACTTTCGGTGATCCCCCATTCAGCCCATCGGTCCCATCTAGTCCAGATTAGTAGGACTCTACTGTATTGTTTGATTAATTGTGATATGTTAGCATAACAAAAAACTAATAGGTATTTTTCACTTGAACGAAATGGAAGCATAGCCGGGTAGGTTTAAATTACATATTTATTAAGGTTATACAATTTCTATGTATGAAATTGTTGAATATTGATTGTAAATTTATAGATTTGACATTGCTGTTACATCCAGTTATCAAACAAGGTAATGGAAATAATAAATTGATCATTATTATTAGCCCATATTATATAAAGCGTTTACATTGTAGGAAACCATGCCTCTTAAGCCTATATGGTGTGGATGTCTATAAGTATTCCAATAGTGCTATTTTTTAAAAGTTGGCAGTTTTTTTAATTCTGCTTTTTTCTCATCTTTAGTTAGTAATTTAGGATGTACAGATGGATTTTTAAGTCGTGAAACTGAAGCCAGGATGCACAGTGAAATTCTGTGCTAGTGTTATGCACAACCTTGAGGTTGCTCAGTCCACCATTCTCCATTAGCAGTCCCGCTCCCAAGCGAGAAGAGTTTAATGCCTTGAAATTTCATCAGTCCCCCTCTCATGCGAGAAGAGTTTAATGTCTTAAAAATTCATCTGTAGACCTACTCTATTCCTGCACATCTATGATTCTGACACATCTAGGTTTTAGAAGACACACTAAATCTTACATTCCTAAGTGGAATAAAACTACTAATGTGCTATGTTTTGAACGGCCCAAACACATTAGCCTACATTACCTCAACAGTTAGTTCGGGCCTGAATTTGGAAAAAAAAACTATGTAAATTGCATAAGCCGTTTAAATCACTTCAATATTTTTATCAAATAAAATGTTGCACAGTTTTATATTGTCAATATAACTAAACATGAGCATGACCTTTAACATATATATACAAATTAAATATCTTTACGAGTTTGAAGTATACTTTAGCAGCTTACGTTTTTTAATATATTTTTACATGTAGGCTACAGTTCTTTAAAGCCTTTTCATCAATTCAACAAAAGATATAGCCTAAGCTTTTTATAAAAATAAATTTGTAGCAGCAATTTTAAGAATAAAAAATTTAGTTCAATGACAAACATAGTAATTTGTGAAACTTTCCTCCTCAAGTTTTCCTTTATTTACACCTATAAGCATCAGACTCTAATACATTTACAGATAAGGTGTAACGGGAGCCTGGACAGTAAAACAATTACTAATAAAACTGTAACTTTACATAATTTATATTTCTGTTAATTAAGATTTCCATATACATAATTGTATTAGTGATTTAGTAAATGTCTGTCTGTACTTCTTCTCAATATATTAAAACAGTTCAAAAAAGCCTTTTTTTTATGTATGTGCCTTGAACACAACTTTTATCTAAAATAGTATTTTGTCTTGTTTCAGCTTATGGACAATGGATATTCTTCAGTTAAAAGATTTGAAAACTGTTGCTGATCCCATTTATACTTATTCAAGCAACTTGAGGAATTCTTCAGTTCCTATAGTTATTGACAATGGTAAGAAAAATAACTCTTTATTATTTTTTTAGGCCTATATTCGAATTAATTTAGAACTATAAAAGTATTATGATTTGAATTAAATGAAAATTAAATTAGGTTCTAGCAAGAATTTGCTCTTTTTCACAATAGACCTCTGAGGCTTATATTTAAACTGAACAGAACATATTTTATTATTGCCTAACTTATCTGTTATGTTAGGTCTGTCTAAACGTTCAGTGAATAGTCTAATATAAGGGTATTCAACACTTAAAACAGCGTGCGTGGATGGATACGCAGGCATGAACATGTCTGGACCTTCCATCTGTCGGGAATTGCGTGACATTTCTATTGCAGTACTTAATCATTTCAACAGTAGTGTGAATCAAAAAGCCATGGAGCAATGGCACAACATTAAGTTCTGCTTCAAATTAGATAAAACGGTGACAGAAATCCATAAGATGTTAGTGCAAGTGTACGGGCAAGATGCTGTGAACAATTTGTTTGCACGCTTTCGTACTGGCAAAGGAACGGTGGAGGATGAACCGCATTCGGGACAACCATCCACAAACAGGGCGCCAGAAAACATTGAACGTGTGCGAGGGCTGCTAACAAAAGATCGGCGATTGACTCTGTGATTAATAGCGCAGAAGAAGTGTTTATTAGCAAGGACACAGTGGGGGCCATCTACCATGAAGAATTGGGCAAACGCAAGATTTGTTCACGATTTGTGCCGCACATCCTATCAGATGATCAAAAGGCAAGACATTTTGAGCCCAGTGGCGATTTCATCGATATGTGTGACCGGGATCCGACTTTTCTGAGTTCCATTGTCACAGGAGACTTGGTGTTCAGTACGACCCCGAAACAAAAAGACAATCAATGGAATGGCGGTCACCTTCCCCGCGAGAAACATAAAGCCGCCTAGAAAAATCCAAAATGAAGACCATGTTTATTGCATTTTTTGACAAAGAAGGAATCACCCGTAAGAAATTCGTTCCTGCTGGCTAAACGGTGAATGCCACATTCTACTTGGAGGTTCTCAAACTTTTGTTGCAGCGCATCCGGCGGGTTAGGCCACAAATGTTCCACACAGGAAATTGGATGTTACTGCACGACAATGCACCATTGCATACCAGCATCATTGTACGCCAATTTTTGACTCAGCGTAGCGTGACAGTTTTGTAACACTCACCGTACTCTCCAGATCTTGCGCCTGCTGAATTTTTTTCTCACGTTAAGAAGGCCATAAAGGGATCATGGTTTGCGGACATCGAAGAGATTCAGAACCAAGTGACGGAAATTCTGAAAACGATTCTACATGAAGATTTCTCCAACAGTTTTGAGGCACTAAACGAACATTTTCAGAAGTTCGTTGTGTCTGATGGAGAGTATTTTGAAGGCCAATAAAGGTATTTCTTATGTACATTCTGTTTTTATGTTTTTATCATACCATTCAATGTACTTTTTAGACAGACCTTGTATAACACTAGTTGAAATTTTAAAACATCATGTGGGCCACTTATCAATTGGTGCTTGCAGTTATGTTCATACAGAAATTTTAAACCCTAGTTAATCAGCTGAAACTAATTTTCTTCAGCACAGTGATTAATAAAATACCATATTTGTTTTTGATTAGAGTTGGATCCCTGATAGTGTGTGCATGCTACATTTTTACGAAGCTGTGTTTTATTCATTTATTGTCCATTGGCTCAATTGTCTACTCATCTAGAAGACCATCGGTATTAAATATATTTTATTGTTTGCTTTATACTTATTTACCAAAGATAGGCCTACTTATAAAACCTTTTATTGGTATTACATTATTTTATAAAATTCTGAAAATATAGACGAAGCTCAAATAAATTTGTAAAAGTTAATTGCATATTGTATTTTATAGTTTCATTATATTAGATTCCATTTTTAATTTGATATTCAACTTGAACTGGTAACCAGCTTACTTATTACCGTAATACTGATGAACCTTCGCTGTCTTGGAGAAGACAATAGTCGTAAATCTCATACTTTAGTCTGCTCCAAACGTTTTCATACTGCTTATGATATTGTATGTAGGCCTAATAACCCTCACATCAGTCAATAGTTTCTCTGACAAAATACGCTATTTGGTATTGCCACATACCGGTTTCCTCAAAATTTTAAGTCTTTAGTTTCTTCTAACATTCGAATTAATCAAAGTACAACAAGGAAAGTTAATATGTCAAAAATGAATTTGTCACTTTGTAAGTTTTAAAGCAAAACACTTCTTGTTTATCACAAGGATTATGTGTCTTAAAAACTTCTACCAAAAGGTTTATTCACTTATGGATCTAAATTAGAGATTTAAGTTGTATCATACATGTACAGACTACTCACTGACCATCATTCACTAAACTGAGCTATGTCCAATCTTTAAAGCACTCAATATACTTGCACCTATACAGGGTGTTTACTAAAAACCCTTCAGGACTTTGGGATATGATTACTCATACAAAAAGTAAGAAAAAAGTTCCTATAAACATAGGTCCGAAATCGCTTCGTTTTCCAGATATCCGCCATTTTGTTTTTTGTACAAAATAATGCATATCTAGAAAACGGTTTGACTGATTGAGTTCAAACTTGGCATGAAGTTTAACCTGACAATGATATACCTCAAGAAAAATAAACGATTAAATCCAATCATTTGTTTTCAAAATGGCGGCTGTTTGAAAATTACAAACCTAAATTACTCCAAAACCGTACATTTTAACGAAAAATGTCAAGACACCTTTTTTGTAGCCCTTTTGATTCCCTATCGGATTGTGTAACTGTCAAAACAATCGGATGAAGGATAACAGTTAAGTTATGTGTACTAATTGGTTTGTTCAACCCGGCATCCTTTACCAACACAGTAAATACTACAATATTGTATGGACATTTGTTGTCATTACCTTTCAACTTAGCTATTATCCTTCATCCGGTTGTTTTGACAGGTACATCATCCGATAGGGAATCAAAAGGGCTACAAAAAAGGTGTCTTGACATTTTTCGTTAAAATGTACGGTTTTGGAGTAATTTAGGTTTGAAATTTTCAAACAGCCGCCATTTTGAAACGCATTATTGGATTTAATCGTTTATTGTTCTTGAGGTATATCATTGACAGGTTAAACGTCATGCCAAGTTTGAACTCAATCAGTCAAACCGTTCTCTAGATATGAATTATTTTGTACAAAAAACAAAATGGCGGATATCTGGAAACGAAGCGTTTTCGGACCTATGTTTATAGGAACTTTTTTCTTACTTTTTGTATGAGGAATCATATCCCAAAGTCTTGAAGGGTTTTTAGTAAACACCCTGTATATTCCCACTACCTTGTATGCTCTGATTCCAACAGGGAACTGAATCCATACAGGATGTTTATTCTTCTAACTCAAGAATATTCTGTTTCTAATAGAACAACTTTAACTACAGGTTAGTGTGTTATTCTGCTGGGTTCCTGTTTATTTTGGGGAGAATAAGAAGACAAAAAAAATTTCACCAACTATACACAGCTTGTTGTTTGCCAACATCAGTTGTTAAACCGTAATTTGGAACCACTGGATGAAAGAACGGAAGAATAATAAACCTAGGGAAAATAATTTATGGAGTGTAAAACATATCATCCGTGTCTGTAGTTCAAACAATCAAGGGAGTTTTCAGGAAGAGGTGGTGGTAACCCGTCTTCACATCAGACCACTATGTTAACCCATGTTTCAGATGCAACACTGGTATCCTCCACATTGCCAATTTTGTTTAATATGACGGTTCAACACATTTCATTAGAGTTCCATTTAGGAGATTTCAAGAGACAATCCCAACACCATCAATAGAGTATTGGCTTTCCTATGCCACCTGAATATTTTTCAATCCATTATAAGTTCTATTTATTGTTTTAAACATTTTTAGCTCTATTAAGTAGGTTTAAGTTTTTAGTTTTATGTTTTATGTGTAGAATTTAACATTTACTTTAGTTTTACTAAAAAAAAATTGTTAGGACCTTAAAAATGTTTACCCGAATTGTCTTCTTATTGCCCAGACATTGTGTCGAGGGTCTGTCTGGCAGATATTAAAAGATAGAGTTTACTCTAAAAATACACTTAAAACTAAGATATACAAACCGAATTCGAGTGGCTGTTCATGACTTTTTTAAACTTTACAATAAATTCTGAAATGGCCTCAGAATCACCTGAGGTTTTTCTCCGCTTACATCTAGTTGGCGCACTCCATACCTCTAGTTCCACTTGTGGAGCCAACCCACACTAGCGGCAAAACTGTCATCTCTCTCCTGCAGCAGGTATCTAATAAAACTATTGCTTCTCCTATAACATTGGGCCACAAAACGGAGCCCACTTCTGTCTTTGTTGCGTAAACCACATGTACAAAACCTCACTTGTTTTTCCAAACTCCAACTTCTTTATAGTTTTTTGGTTAAGAGATCCTTCAGAACATTTCTTTGAAGAAAACTGTTCCAATTTAAGTTGGTTTCTTCGCCAGTCAGCTACACCGTATTTGTGAGCAAGTTTTTTTATTGATCTTGTTTTTGAAGTTTTTTCAATGCTTCTAACTTAACGTTCAAATACTCAAATTTCCTTTTCTGTGATACAGCACTCAATTTTAAAAGGTTTAGAAATAAAAACCGTCAACAAAGAAAACAAAACTAAACACTATACTTGAAACACCACTTTCAAAAGCTGAGAGAAACATGTTCATTAAGTGCAGTGAGTG
>JAGFPH010000595.1:90979-101125 GCA_018207615.1 Philaenus spumarius
AAGAAATAAATACATGTATAACAAGACACAACATCAGTGTATACATTGAGATACGGAAGGCCTAGCACAGAGTGGCGTACGTGTTATTTTGCATGTACAGTTCTGAGAGAAGTACGTTTAACAACGCAAGAGAGGAGAGGAGAAGAGAAGAGAGTGAGAGAAGTCAAGATGGCGTAGCCGGCTTTGTGCAAGCTAATTGCAGGTGGTGAAGAATTTGTAAGAAAAATGTAGTAATTCTAAAAAGATCACGACGAAAGTTGTATTAATGTCAAGTAGAGACGTTTAGGAGTTTGTGAAAATGTAAGAAGTGAAATCTTCCGTATATTTCTTCTAAAAAATGGACTTGTTAAAAAGTTGCCATGTGGTTGGATTAACGCGTTGGTAAAATGCAAGTGAAGTGACTTTGACGAATAGAATCAGTGAAATCCTAGGTAAAAAGACAGTGCAACGAGTGAAACTGTAAGTAATAATGGCCATAGGACATATTTTTAGTCTGCAGATATAAAAATTTTCATTTTACTAAAAAGTAACTTCTTTTGATTTCTATTGCATCATAGCTTAAGATATGGATGACGAAACTTTGTATAATTGTAAATAGTTCTTTGATTTGTTTGTATATTTGTACCACTATGTTGATATCTTTTTGTTGCTGTAAATATTCATTTCTAATTATGTTTGAGTAAACAATAGTTGTCTTGCTACGATGCCTTGAATTTCTTTATACAGCCACGAATATCCGTTTAGCTTGTACTTTGATAGCCAGGTATCCACCCCTGAGAAAATCAAATTAATTAACAAATATTTCTCAGTAATTAACAATTATAAGTAGATATATGCAAACAGAGCATAAGTGAGGTTATATGTGGATTGTCGCAAATATTATGATTATTATTTTTTTTTGTTAATATTGTGGGAGTTAAGTGAAGGTGATTTTTAAGGTGAATTAAAGTAAGGTGAATCATAGTAAGGTGAGTTAAAGTAAGGTGAGGCACATGATATTGTTCTACGTTGGAGTTAGGTGAGAGATGTTATGGAGAGTTTAGGTAAATGGTGATTTTATTATTGAAGTAAGGCAATAGGCCTAGGAGGTATATAAATGATTTAAAGTATTACATGCGCGACGACTTTTGTTTTTAAGGTGAATAAGTGAAGGAGATGAAGGAGAGATATTGATGGTTATTAGATAATCCACATATAGCGTTTTTATTTTGATTTAAAACATATTTTTTTAATTTTTGAACTTTTTACCGAACCCCATTTTTTTTTACACAGTATAACTTAATATATAATATTTTTTTATTTCTTGTAACCTTCCGTTACAAGATGGCTTTCCCAACGTGGGGCAGAAAAACAGAAGAAGCTAAGTTTACATATAATTAATTTTTTTATTTCTTGTAACCTTCCGTTACAATCAGGAGTAGAACTGAATCTCTTAGGTCGAAGTGTTTTATCCATTTTATTATTAGTATAGTATTATTGTTATTTATAATATTTGAATTTAAAATTATGTTGTAAGACTCTGATGAAAATGAAGTAGACGACACAATTAACCACAAACAGAAACTCAGTGAAGTCAAAGACAATTTAGATTTCGTCATTAAATATGTTGCCGACAGTGACAATGAGAACATATCTGGTTATTATGAACATTTGAGGCATCTGCGTCAACTGATTGTCCAAGAACTCAACACCAAAGGAAGACAACAGAAGATCAACAGTTTCTTCAAACCATTGAAAGTGACTTGTAGTAAGGAACAGCCTGGTCCCTCATGTTCTAAGTAAGTCTTGTTTCCTGTGTTTTATAAACATGTATAATGTCTTAAGCACAGAATGGACCTTTCATATTCACAGTGTAATACATTTTACTACATGTTTTATGAATTAACGTATTGTCTGTACATACAATTAAACTCAAAATACATGTTCGTTTTCTATAAAGGGTGTTTCATTATGTACCTTTGTTCATATTAAGGTTATTTCATTTAATCCGGATGACTTAGAGCCCCAATTAGTCCGGATTAATGAGGTTTTACTGTACCTTAACTAAGTATGAAATCAGCAGGTAATATAAAATAAGTAATTCACAGTGAAAATGTTTCATCAGCTGAGCTATGTATTTTAAATTGACAAATTAAGATTTTTTAATAACAATTGAAAAACAAAAAAATAATAATAATGGAAATTTTTACCTTTAATATAAGAAATTTTCTAGCTCTCTACGTTAACAATCGGTATTTTTTTGAAGGCAATGATTAAACTTATGGAATTAAATGAAAAGTCTACATAATATGGTTCCAACTTGTTTTTATCAAAGGCTATTGTTGTTTAATGATAACACATATCAAGTTTTTATCTTAAAATGATGAGCATCCATTGAAAAGTAATCATATTGCTTTATTGTGATAATCACATATTCAAACATTAAACACAAAACACATTTTACATAATGTGTTAATTTTCGTATGAAATATATAAAAAAAAAAAATAAACTCACTAGTACTTCTTCTTCCTCATCACCTTCTTCTTCCATATCTTGAATAGCCAAGAGCTGATTTAATTGTTCTTCATCTTCAGCCAACTAAAAATAACAAAACCTTTGTTAGAAAAATAAATAAAATCTTTAGACCTCAAAAAGCACAAAATGTTAAATGGCCACACCTAAACCTATAGCACGTAAGTTTTAAATACCCTTATATATATAAAGATTTGAGGACTGATGAAATATTATTTAAATATTTAAAATTATTTAGCGACATTTGTTACAAAGTATGTAGAAGTTATTAAGTTATAAAATAAATTATATTGGTTTAACATATCTTATCAAGGCATCATCAGGTGAAGCACACTTATAACAAAAACTCGTTCTCTACACAGACATATTATATATACACAAAAATAGTGAACCGATTTGGTGATTCCTTGATGTGGCCACATCCTTCCACTTTTATTAATATTATGTACTACATAATAGTGTGAAAAGATGTGGCAAATCAAGGAACTAATTTTCATCCTAGATTAACAAGTTCCAAATCGGTACACAATTTTGTATGTATTTTGTCTGTGTAGTGTTCATGTTTTTGTTATAAGAGTGCTTCGCCTGATGATGTCTTCTGTTGAGGTGAAACAGCTGTAGCAACAAGAAGGAAAAACTAAACTACTTTTGACAAATTATGTTAAACCAATTTAAATCAGTAGTTTGAAAGGCAAATATGAAAACAATAAATTGTAATTAGGTTTATAATATAAAAGATGTAGATTTATTAATGCGTTACGGAACTCCCAATAGACCAAGAAAACTTTTAACATGTAGTAAAATACAGTTCTTAAATAAATAATCACACTCTAGGCATAAGCAAGCATACATCTAGGAGATGCCTAAAATAATATTCCTTTAAAGATACAGTGAACTGGGTACTGCTATATATTGATTTTAGATAATCCAGGGGTGAGTTCGATAAGCGAATGTCTGTTACAATGAAAGTTTTCCTATATATTTCCGTTTTGTGCTTTGGAATTGTGAGCATTTTGAGCCCCTTATGCTTTTAGTACTGATGTTTACTGATGTTTGAGTAAAAGATAAACCTTTCTACCAAGTAGGTTGGCACTCTTGTTTGGAGGATAGAATGTAACATTTTTAAACCATGAATTTAGAAGAAATATCTTTTATAGTATGGGGTAACATGATCGTGACAGTTTAAATCAAATATGAATCTTAAACAGTAGTTTTGAGCACGTTGTCATTCCAACAGCCATATCACTTACAACAGTGTAAAGTAAACATTGAAGTATCATTTGATCAATGTATGTAAAGCATGGCATTATCAAATACTTTACAAGGAACAACCTATTGTGATATAGAAGAAAATCTTTCATTTTCTTTAAGGTGGCACCTCTCTAAATACTTTAACTTAAACAGTCCAAGATAGTTTACTATAAATAGTCCTAAATTTCTCAGTAGTGTAGAACATCAACTTCAATATTTAGTTTGGGGAAAGTGTCCACGTCTATTGTTTTTAGTAGTTGGAAATAGCTCACAATGATAGGTTGCGTTTTTGATTTATGGGTCAAAAACCACGCTTTGAACCACCCTTTGCAGCCCAATCAGAAGTATTTTGTACATCAAAATTCATGTGATCAACTGCAAGTTCAGCTTTGCTTATTTTCAAATGTAAATAAATTTGTCGGTTGTCAATGTAAATGTGAAGAGAACAATATCGTAGTACAGTAATGATGTCATCAATATAAATACTAAAATTGAGGTCCTCCATGGATAACCGCCACCCAATGGGACGTCCTTACACCATCAGAGAAACACTGTTTTTAATTTTATTAGTAAAAATTATTGATTGACACAAACAAAAGCTTTAGAAAAATCAAATAATGTCTACAGAGTATCCTCCATTTGGTCTATCACAAGTCATATATCAGTACATACACATATCAGAGATGTTGAAGTGCTCTACAGCCAGAGCGGAACGTGGACAGAAATGGACTAACGGATTTATTAGTTTCCAGGGAAGTAGATATTTGCTAATATTATCTAATCCCTTCTAGGTACCACTACTGTCACCACCATCACCATGCACATTCGCACACAAAGAATAATGCCACACACAAGAAATACTTTCCCGACAAAATTCGTACTTCACTAACCCCACACCATTCTAAAACACCCTAGGTCTTTCTTTAAGTGTGTATGTGCCTGGTGTCAGTGTCTTTTCTAATTTTGTTTGTACTAAATTTTTAAGTTTGGTTGACATCTCAACTTTAGTATTCTGGTTCTGGTTACTGTCTTATTCTTAATTTTAGTTGTATTTTTAGGACATCAAATAAAGACCTAGTCCTCTAGTTTTATGTTTTATATTTAGTTACATATGTGTTAGCTTTAGTTTTTTACTTGAAAAAAAGAGTTATCAAAAAGTCATACGTATTATTTTTCTTAAAACAATATGTTGGCAAATGTCAGAAGAAAAAATTAATTGTAAAAATGTCACAAATCCATCATTAGAAACTAATTTTAAAATCAGAGAATAAGGATATGGCTACTATATATTAACACAGCATTGTAAAATGACTTTTATACTTGTAATATCCATAGTGAGTTTGTTTATTCATTGACCTTAACAGATATTGACAGACAGAAAAAGTCAAGTATAGGGCAGGTATACAATGTATGACTGTATTATATATTACATACTGCACATCACACAATATTATTAAATGTATGCAAATAAAGAACAATACTAATGAAAATATATGCTATAAATAACACTGAACAAAAACAATATAATTGAATAGTAAGTAAGTGAACAATAATTAGAATAATAATACAACTGATCAAGTGTTAAGTAAGTAAACAGTGAGTATCAATAAGAAAACATTAAACATTGAAGTAAACAACTTTCATATCAACAGTTATAAGCCTATATTCTGATCTATCTTTTAACCAACGGATAATTTACTTAGGATACTTGCTCTGCCCTACCAATTCTTGTCTTATCACAACATGGGAAAAGCTCAACAATAACTAAACAAATTTAATTTGATACATTGCATCAAGAGGAACAAAGAGCCAAATAAAAATTGGTAACAGTAAATCTTGAATTACACAACAGTTAAATAAACCAATGGAGTAAGGGAAGTGGCAGAGATATGTTCCATGGTCTGAAAGTTTCTATAGTTTTTTTTTATATGGCAAAAGTCAATGTGCTGTTAATTCTTCTCTAATTGTAAATGTAAGTTTTTATTGTCATAAATTCTTCAGCAATCTCTGGAAGAAAAGAACTTAACTATTACAACAGTATGCCATATTTTCCCCTCGGAATTTGGTTCCACATTGTGACCCATATGGTGAGTTCTATCAAAATTAAAAATAGGTAAGTGAATGTTTATTTTTTCTTTAAATATTTTAATCTCTCTCTCTCCTATCTGTTTAATTGTTTTCGCCTTCATTGATCCCGATAACTCTAAGACAATTATGCATTTCATATTGAGTTTGTGTTTGGAAGCTACAGATTCGAATGAGAAGTAAAATACTGTATCTATTTTAATTTTGCAATGCTCATAAGTTTGTTGGGTATATGAATTTGTGTTTGGAAGCTGCAGATTCAAATTGGAAGTAAAATAATTAATCTAACCATTGTATAATGGTACAAATTACTAACAAAATAAATTGCTAACAGCCTATAGCTTCTAGAGCCCATATATTTATTGCCAATTTCAATAGTTTATAAGACGCAAGACTTAGCTATTCCATTAGAAATCAATGATTCTAAAATTTCTATTGATAAAAGGGAAACAGACGTAGACATGATTTATCAAAAAATCATTGGGTAAAACACATATCTAGATTAATATACACATGACTAATAAATAATTCATGAGAAGTATTAGAGATGATAAGACAAATCCTTATTTACAGATAACAACATTGACACACTGTCTAGACCCAGTCTGCAAATATAGGTTAAACCTCTGCGATGTAATATTTCACGGTGGAAACAATTTAATAACCTCACATCAGCAACAATAATAGAATTGTACTCTTAGAATCATTGTAATATTTATAAAATCGTTGTAGTAATATTATTTTAGGAATACCTGTTAGAATTAATTAATTTTATGTAAAAGATGCTATTTGTAATGTATTCTCAAACCAAAAACGCAAGCCAGTGTATTGATGCGATTTGATAAAAATTTTAATAATTAAATCAGTGTAATAAACTCTATATATTAAAAAGTAAATTATCAGATAAATAATAATGAATATAACTAAAATTTCTAAAGATTAATTAATCCATGGCATCTATCAAGAAAAAGCCTCAAACCCAAAGAGAGGCGTAAAGAGGCAGCACCATTCGACAATCGTTGCAACGTGAATTCTGCACATATGAGTCTTGACCAATGAGAGGCTTAACGTTCAAAACAGAGAAGTTATGGAAGACCTGGCAATTCGAACAAAAAGAGTTGACGTGCCTTCGGTTTAGAGTTGTTTGCCTGACGCCAATTTACAGATGCTAAATTAGTTAGTGCGTGTTTTCGAAGTGAAATTTAAAGTTTTTAAAACTCATTTTTGGGGTAAAGTCACAGATTTTAATCTAAGTTTATCGTACTTACTCCGTCTTGTGACTTATTGTAACTTTTTACGTTACGCGTTTCAGAATTAGATTCTATCATCAGACGCTCGCCCGTGAGACACCCATCGTGTGTTAATGGTCAGTGTTTTTGATGTGTATGTTTGTGTTTTTTTTAGTATTTTAATGTAGTGACGACCTATCACGGCCAAGTGGCTGATGATAGAACATAGTTCTGAAACTCGTAACGTAAAAAGTTACAATAAGTCACAAGACGGAGTAAGTACCATAAACTTAGATTGAAATTTAAAGCGTTGAAAAAAACTACTACTAGAATTTAACATGAGGTAATAGTAGAACTATAATGAACTATTCTGAGAAATATACGAACAATTAATTCAGCATATAAATATTTAGAAACAAAATTAATAACAAAACTTTATACAAATCTTTTTTTAAGGTTTACTTTGGAATATTGAATAGTGATTTGAAACCAATACATTCTATTTTATTTCTGATGAACTATGTTGCAAAATATCAATAAATTGCTCATTCCATCCGAGTTCCCAACACCGAGAGTTACAAAAACATGACTTGTTACACAAGCATGACATTCAATAGAAGAAACTTAAATTTGCTACACGAATATAATATTGGCGATGATCCTCGGAGCACCTAGAGTCCAGGGCAAGTGAAGGCTATGTTGTTTCTTGGAATTTTCTAGAAATACGCCACGAAATTTATCCAAACTCGTTATCCGGGGGGTTTTTGGGGTATTATATTCGTGTTAAGCAACCCCAAAAGCCCCCGAGTACCAAAATTGAGCCCATTTCTGTCATTATTGACAAAGTTATAAATTTTTTTTAAATCAGTTCATTGAATGCACTTTAAAAAATGAATTTTTCTTATGCATCGATGCAATATTGATTTCTCATCGATCACATAGGTTCACAAACTTTCCTGGCGGCTTCCTGAATCGAATGCAAAACACCACATCATGATCCGCCATACTGCTAAAATTATATTAGGTTAGGCCTATTTTTGTGCTTTATTACCTCGCCTATTTGTTAATATTATAACTGGGATACAATTTTAGACAGAAATTCTTTTGACTTTTTTGGCATGTCTTTTTAACCAGTTTAAGAAATGAGACGAGTTTGTTTTTAAGTTAAGGTCCCAGGAGGTTAGAGAGACCTACCCCCTCCCCCCCCAAATACATGTCCCTCTACAACACATCCATTCTTTAAACATTTTAAATATCTAATGTAGTGAAAAAATGTCATGAACACTAAAAACTACAAATAATAATAATAATGCATTTTTATTATATTAGGTATCAATATAATTTAAATAGTTCAAGCCTACAAAAAATAGGCTTGTTAACACCACCTTTAGCTCTACAGAGCTTAGTTTTAAGTAAACAATTAATAATGTTTCATGAGATAACAATAGTTGGGAGTGATCACTGCTTATTATCATATGGTCATAAGATATACTATTGTTTTGTGCCACATCACATACAAATGTACATACAAGCAAGTACTTATTGGGCCTGTACTTATAAGCAAATATCTCCAAACTTATCTTGGCTGTAACAAATTTAAAAAAAATCACTTGAAACTATAGCCGGCAAGCTAATTTTAACTTCCCTGTTTTTTAAGATATATTTTACACTTACACAAACTTAATGTTCAATTAGACTGCAGCCTAACTTTTTTTAGTTACAGTATTAAAGAAATATAACACGTATACTGTACTTTTAATACTTATACTGAATTAAAAAGTTTTTTTTTCAATGTATATTTTGCTAACTTTTGCCAAAGGTAATATTTACATGATTAGATGTTTAAAATTCATAAAAAAACTTGTTTTTAAACTGGAAGTTCCAACTGAATCTAATTGAAAATAACAAGTTTATTTTATTTATAGTTTTACAACTTCTTTCTACCTTTTCTTCACGCTTCCGTGCATTTATTTCTATAAGCCTTCTTGCAAGTTCTCTTCTTCGTTCCTTTTGCTGCTCAGCTGTTAACCCCAAAGTAGGCGCAGTATAAGGAAGTTGTATTCTTCTAACATGATTATCATAATGATCACCATCACTCCATTTATTTAATTCTTCTATATAGTGCACAGCAAGAAAACAATGGTTGTGAAGAAGTTCCTGCAATATATCCATCTTTTAATATTTCACTTTCTTTTAAAATGTGTTATTGGTAATCTAAACATTAATAGAACAAAGTATTTTTCAGCTCTTAGACTACCATACAACAAAAAGATATAAAATAAATATGCTAAAAACCAGCCTACACAAAGAAAGTAAATGGAGAGGCAGCTGACATGTGATTGGTTTGTTTACTTTGACTGATCAGATATTGGGAAAAGAGTACAATATAATTCTATCTTGAAATATCTACACAATGGTCCTGGTAGTAATAATAGGCATCAAAGTTGGGTTCTAATAAAAACAATTTAATAGGCCTGAAATTTAAGAATTTAAATTAATTTGAAATTTGAATTTAGTGATTTGGTGTTTTGTGATATTGGATTAACTTTTCTGAAGAAAGATATTGGCCACTTACTTGAAAATTAGTACTTAGTAGTATATTTTTGTTGGACACCTGTATTATTGAGCAGATATCTAGAGTTTTGATGGTCTAGTTTATGTCTGATATTTTGGCCTGATGAGGTGATGCTTTAATTGCTTACAGTTAGGAGCAAGTTGTATAGGCTTTCTGTTGCATTGCTGGCTGGAATAGGAATGTTACATATTGCTTTTTTAAATTGTTGTACAAAATAATGATTCTTCTTCATAGTTTGTGTAGACTTCTTTATGGTGTATATATCCAGATTCTGGTCATTTATGGTCTTTTCTTTATTTTTATAAAACTAATGACGTCCTTGAGATGAGTTTATGATGAAAGATATACATATTGTTTTAATGGCAGATGAGGCGAATTTCCAGCTATTCTTTATAGTGAAATTTTGTACAGTTTCAACAAGGTCTATTAAAATAGTTACTGACCATATTTTAGTTTTTTGTAAAGGTTTTTGTATCTGGGACATTACATGTGTT
>JAGFPH010000595.1:101225-113860 GCA_018207615.1 Philaenus spumarius
GTATTCGTCAGAACATGTATTAATTTAAGATTAATTAATTTTCAATAATGTCTGCAACTAAAAACGAATCAACCATTACATTACTAATTATTAGTAATTAACAAAAAAATTGCAGAGTATTCCTTTCTGATTTTCTTTCTTTAAAATTGTATGCTAGATTTACTATAAAAATAATTTTAAAAAGGTTTTTTATCTCTAGTTTTATGGCATTATATATTTATTTCAAAATAACATATATTTTATTGCATTTATACTATTCTGTATTGCAAACTGACTAACAAAAAATATAAAAAGTAAAAATTTCTTTGAACCTCGATTATCCGAGGTAATTGGGACCGAGCAGACCTCGCATTGTAAAAAAATCATAAACCAAAGCTACTGTAATAAAAACAACACTTTAAAGAGACATTTACATTATTTATAAAAAGTAGAAATTAAAATCCTTGAATTGCAAAAGTATATTTATAGAAAGATATGTAAATAAAACACACTAAGAAATTATAAATTTACTCACTTTTAAAAAAGTCTTTCACTTTCGCTTTCCACTCATAATTAAACCATGAGGAAAGATTGGATGAGGAAAGATCTGTAGGTGAGGGAAGATTCACCTACAGACATGATCAAGTACTTGGTGTAGTAAGAGAAGCCCTAAGCCTGGTTATAGCCATAGCAAAAAAAGACAATCCCATATTAAGTTTGTGAAGGAAGGATATTGTTCAAAGACTGCGAGTACGAAACTGACAACTCCCTCTTCTAACAAAAAAGTGGCTGACTAGAAGATTTTGACAGACTATGGCAATCGGCATTATAAATTCTCTGAAGTGATAGCTGTATTTGAAAAATGTCCAGACATCACTGCCTACTTTATCTGCGCAAAACAGCTCATCATGGTTGAACTCGCTGTACTCTGGTAAACTAATATACCTCAGCAGCATTTAAAGAAGAAGAACAAATACTATGAGTTAGAACCAACTGCAAGAATGAAAGGTTTTTGCCCTCAGTTGTTTGTAGTGGAAGTTGGTGCCCGTGTATTACCATCTATCTAAAAGTATGTAAAACTTTCTGAAGGCAATAAGACTTGGGAGAAAGAAAATTAAGGAGTTTTTTAATCGAATGTTGCATGGAGCTTTAAACGCATCATATCTTCTTTGAATCAGAAGGAATGAAGAATGGACAGTTGGTGAGGCGAACATTGTGGCCACATAAAGACGTCTTAACCCTCCTTGCCCGGTCGTCAGTCCGGACCAACCAAAGTCCCAGAAAAGTAAATCACATCTGATCATTCTTGTGGGCCTGCCGTGAAGACAGTGATACCACATAAAAGCCATGCTCTTCTCATCATCATTATTCACACAGTTTAACACCGACCAAAAACAAAAGAACAAAATACAGTAACAGGGGGAAGAAACAACTCGTGGGAAAGAAATGAGTCATAAATTCGATTCCGTGGTGAGGGAAGGGTATAACAGGAACAAGACTGCTTCGTCATTCACTATACTTCCTGTCCGCTAAACGTCGCCCATACCATACCATTGCGGCAGAATACTGTTTTGTGTTCTTTCTATTCCATCTAACACAAAAGTTATTATAAATTTACTTATTGAGAAATCGTCTCAAGCTATGAATTCATTATTGAAATCAATAAATTTAATTAACTTACATTTATTTGTAAGTTAACAGAATTAGTTTTGACAAAAATCAAGTTGTTATTATTATTATTTTTTTTTTTTTTTACTTATTCGTCTTGGATAATCGAGGTTCTACTGTATTTTGAACTGATAGTTTTTATTGACAAATTTTGGAACTATTATTTTATTGTATTTTTATATAAAGACTAAATTGAAATTATGATTAAATAACAAATTTTGCATGTACTATTCCAGGAAACAAAACCTAAAGTTACAAAACAAATTTTAAGTCCAAAAGATGAAGAAGATTTTAAGCAGTATATTACGGGAATTAGAAAGAAAAGGTAATACATTATATTTTATGAAAAAGAAATTTTTGTTTATTATTTCAAACGGTAATCATGTTCAGCACTGTAAATTTAATTAACTAAATTGACATTAAGTAGCTGCGACTAGTTTGACAAATGTAACTACTATTCTAATGTATTTGCCACAAGTAAAACAATCAAAAAAGAACAGAGAGCATATTATATCGTTTATTTACTGTAATAAGTTTATCCCTTTGTCTTCTTCTTTCCTTCCACTTAAAATAACAACCAGTACATAAAAGTAGTAGTAACATAATCGCAATTCTATCTACTACAATTCATAACAACTAGCTAACCTTTATAGCTTCTGGGAGTAAATTTGAATAGTTCAAGTATCAACAAGGCATTTGAGTGACAGGAGCTTTAATATAAAATATTTACTTTGTTGAAAATATTAGGTTGCATTTATTTATTAGATTTTCTTGAAGCTATAATAGTAAAATAAACTAAGTTCCTTCATAGCATAAGTCTTTGAAAACTGACTGTAGTTTAATTACCCGTGTTCAGTGCTTGACTGGGATTTACTTATTTTGCATTACAGTGGAACCTAGATAGTCCGAACTAATTGGGACAGGAGGTGGTTCAGATTACCACATCGTTTGTATTATATCAAACATAGTACAGTAAACTCCCGATTATCCACGGGCGGATGATCCGCGGTGCGGATTATCCGCGAATGTCACGGAAAATATACAGTACTGTAAATCTGTACTGTATGTTATTACGAGTGATCAACGAAGAAATTTAGCAAAAAGTTTAGCTCTACTGACGATTGTATTGTGTACAGTATACAGTAAAACCCCACAGGCCTACTCTGAACTCACAAGACGACAATGCGCAGTTGGCTGAAAAACTTGTGTTGCGGAAAATTAAATCAAGAATTAAGAAAAGATGTTTTCAAAGCAAGAAACAAAAGTGACTAATTTTTTCAAAACGTTGTGAATTTAAAGAGTTGTGTTTTTTCAGTGTCTAATAAAGTCTCTCAGTACAGTACTGTACCCATGTTATGATGTAAGTTATACTGAAATATATTGTAGGTTATTTATTTAGTAAAATACTTTGTGTCATTTAAAAATGTTTTATGTTAATTGTAACTTTTACTGTATATAAATCGAGTTTTTTAAGTTAGAATTACAGTTTAATTTTTTTGTTTCCTATTTTCGGCTCTTCTGCGGATTATCCGCGAATTTCACTATCCGCGATGGCCATGCCACTTAATTTCGCGGATAATCGGGAGTTTACTGTACTTTGTATATAAATATGGCTAAAAACACAAATATATGAACTAATTGTATTCAAATGGGGTCTAAACATAATAATATGTCTACAAAATAAAGTACAGTACACTAAATGACAAGAAAAATCTTTTAACTCATAGAAAATTATGTGAAAACACTGTACATTATAAAGGTTATCAAGTGTATTAATATTATGCATTCAGATTATCGGGCGTCCAGATTTCCAAAGTTCAGATTATCAAGTTTCCACTCTGTTTTCAAATTAGAATTGACTTAATATATACACACAAAAAATATTGTAGGATTATTCGTCCTCTGTTAAGTTCAAAAATACATGTTCTGATATAAATCAACCAAAGTTTTTGATAAAGGCACGGATCATTTTAAAAAAACAGCAGAGTTACTCAAGTACACTTTGTAAAAGCATACAAATTTCATAATTTTACCTACATTTATAGTAAATTTTACAATTAGTTGCAAAATTTAAATCTACAAGCACTGGTATTTTCTGTTTTAATCTAAAAAAGAATTGCCAATACTAATATTAATTTAATTCTACAGTTAAATAATACAAATCTGTGTAAGACAACTAAAAGTTTTTTTTTATGATATATTTCTCATAGTTCACTGCATCAGTTAAGATCAGAAACAGCTTAACTTTTAGATGAAATTCGAGCAATATATTCAATGAATATATAACCTAAATAAATGTCAAATTCAAATAAAAGGATAAATTAGAAAAATCAAAATGAATATACTATATTAGTTTCATTTAAGGTAGCTGTTGTATTTGCTCATATATATTTTTACCAATAGTTTTTAACTAAAATCAATTATAACTTTTTTACGGTTGTTTTTGTGTGAAAGATCACAATATTTGTGCATTGTTATTAGCAACTAAACTACCTACTGAAATTTTTATTCACAGACAAGATATTCTTGACCGCCGAAATGCTCGAAGACAGCGTAGACAAGATATGGCAAGACGACGTACAGTAGCAGCACAAGAAAGAATGCGTTTAATCAGTCAGTTAGCTCGCAAAGAAAAAAAAGATGATGATTTCGGAATGCGAGATGAAGATTGGGATGTTTACAAGGCGATAAATAAGGTAAGTGTAGCTTGTGTCTTTAATAAAAATATACAGACTGTCCCAAAAGTCCCGGACCGGTTTAATAACTCCCAAACGAAACTAGCTACAGTAATAATATTTCAGACATGACTCCTGGCTACAAAAAATCTATTTTTTGAGTTGTTAGTCACTATTGCCCCTGCCCCCAAAAACCAAATTTGGGGGGTTGCCCCAAATTTTGAAATGTAAACCCCTATCGAGTGACCCATCATTTTAAAGGTCTCATTGAGTTAATCACAACAGCGCAAACCCAAGGTCGATATCTTGCTCCTGTCCAAAATGGCTGACCTTTTAGTGTTTCTTATGGTCATGTAATTTAAAATTGAACATTTTGAACTTCGACAACGAATAACACACGAAGCTCAGCAAATACCGGGGAAAATGATACAGAATGTAGTACAGCATCACTATTACAGACTAGAACACTGCGTGACTGTGGAAGGAAAGCAGTTCGAATACTTACTCTAAACCCTGGATATCATCTTCGGTAAGCAACTTTGTTTTTGAGTGTAAAGAAAAACATTTTGTTATTATTACCAAGTATGACAAATTTGTTTTTATACTTTAAACTCTTTTGTGCGTGTGTTTACTTTGTTTTAAAATAATAAAAATGTTTAATACAACCAATGGGGGTCAATTTTAAATTACATGACCATAAGAAACACTAAAAGGTCAGCCATTTTGGACAGGAGCAAGATATCGACCTCAGACTTGCGCTGTTGTGTTTAACTCAATGAGACCTTTAAAATGATGGGTTACTCGATAGGGGTTTACATTTAAAAATTTGGGGCAACCCCCCCCCCCCAAATTTGGTTTTTGGGGGCAGAGGAAATAGTGACTAACAACTCAAAAAATAGTTTTTTGTAGCCAGGAGTCATGTCTGAAATATTATTACTGTAGCTAGTTTCGTTTAGGAGTTATTAAACCGGTCCGGGACTTTTGGGACAGTCTGTATATTACCTAGGTTGCATTCTCTCATACATAATATAAGAATAAGTCTTGTGGTTTGTTTTTAATCCTAGATAAATTGGGCAATGGTTGTGACTCATATCATTGTAGTATTTTTTAAATAAATTTATGTTAAGTAAATATTTTGTATTTTCGAAGGTATTTTTCAAAAATTGTTTTTCAGTTTTTACCAATTGAACTTCTTGCAATCAAGTTCCTTTGTTTCATTCTGTCACACTTTATTTCCACAATTTTATAAATTTTTATAGATATGTATAAAAACTTTTTTTTTTACATTTTAAGAAAATTACTAACTCTTCTAGGGTTAATAATCTCAACTAAACAAAATAGTTTTAAGATTGGTTTGCTTATCTTGCTTTCATAATAAATGCAAACCTTATTAAGGCCCTATATATTTTCTAATGAGTAAATTTTATTCTAGCTATTATTGTAATACTAATAAAAATTATTATACATTTTATAGCAGTTTACAATAGTCTAAATTTTGATATTTTAACACAGCAACATATTTTGTTGTTGCTTATTTGAGATTACTGCATTAATCTTTATGTTTATACCGACTACTACGTCTTATATACCCAGTGCATTCTACGTTTATTAAATTTTAAGTTGTTATTACAGGAAGGTGGAGACACAGACAGTGATGAAGAAACCGAACGTCTGTTAGAATTGGAAGATGCGTTACGAACACATGATCCTTTATTTGTTGGCACTAGTGGAGGTGAAGCTGCTGCAGCTCCTGGCGAAGCACATCAACTCCACGTAGGAGTTGAACGTCTCCGTGCACCAGAGTTGTTATTTCAACCATCCTTGATAGGGTCAAGTCAAGCAGGTTTAGCAGAGACCATAGAATACATATTGAAATCATATACTGAACCTATTGCAACATCTATGGTAAAAAATGTTTATCTTACTGGCGGCTGTTCTGTAATTCCAGGATTAGTTGATCGTTTGAAGAAAGAATTGCTGGAAATGAGGCCTTTTAAGTCTGAATTTAATATAAATTCAACTAAAGATCCTTCATTGGATGCGTGGAGGGGTGCGAAAGATTTTGCTTCTTCTGACAGTTTTCCTCAATATGTTATATCAAGACAAGAATATTTAGACAACGGTGGTGAATACCTTAAAGAACACTCATCTTCAAACTCATACATTCAATCGCCTATGCCTTTATCATTGGTGGATAGTATTAATAACGCAACTATTATTGTACAAGAAGATATTGAAATAGATGTTATATAGTTTTATTAAAGTGTTTTACAATCAAATGATATTTTGTTAGGTGTCTTTACTTTATAGTTAAATTATAATGTAAATATTGTGTAGACAATAGCTTTTCTACATGAAAAAACTGTGCTCTTTTTACATCCATGTATTAGTACTTATCATTTTCTACGAAATTCATAAAACCATTTAAGTTATTATCAATAAAATATCATTTATTTACACCTCTTCCCCATTGAATATTGTAATATTTATATTCCGTGCTCTGTCTATTATATATAACTTATTTATTAATTTTTGTGTGTTTTAACATTATCGTCTTGAATTTGTTTGCAAAGTTTGATATATATGTTAGTGTCGGGTATATATCCATCGGTTCTAACTCTGGATAAAGGAAATATTTACCGTATTTGTCTTCAATAAACTCCATTGTCATATTTTGTTTCTGCCAAAAGTTGAGCCAGTAGCAGAGGGAGCTTCTCAATTTGTATATATACTAGTTCTAAAATTGTTTGTAGTTACTCAACTAATTCCTAAATACTTTTGTTGTAAATATTTTGCCTTAAACTCTTTCAAAATCTAAATTTGCAACGTTAGAACACAATTATTAATGGTTCCTAATTTTTGACACCAAAAATTTTTAAATCAGCATAGTTTACCTGAAGTACGGAGTATATAGATACTCCTCCCTCACCAACTTTCTCTATCTGAATCTGAACCACATGTCATACTTAACCCCTGTATACAAATATGTTTTTAACAGATAAACTGTTTATCTTTGTTTTCCTGCTTTTGAGATCTTTTAACTATCTTGTCTCACGAAATAAGAATATTAACATTGGTCACACACTTTAAATCCTTTTAAAAAAATGTGTTATCTAGGTGGATAACAAGGCAGTTGAATTGTTGCCCTTTGTTATTCACATTATAAATTCTTCCATGCTTTCCTTAGTGTTTGTTCTTAGCAAATTTCCATAGGAAAGATGAGCTTTTGCAGTGACCTAGTAAGCTTTTTATGGTGAGACCTAAGGTCGGGAGTAGTAAGTGAGAACCGATCATGTTCCCCAGAACACATTTTGGGATGTCATTAAAATTTGTATGTATATATGTGTTCACACTCTAACTGCCACATTTTAAGTCCGATTTAGTCCAAATTTGGTACATATGTTGGTTGTCGAAGTCACTCGGATGAGTTCGTTAGCAAAAAATTCAACAACAGGAAGGACGTATTTTTACTAGAAGTAACGGATCTTTGAGATTTTTCGTACCAGAATGAATTTTTTTTAGTTTTATCTAAAAATATAACTGTGGGATATTATTCTCCACATTTTGTTTTTTTTACACACTTTTTAGCTCGCTTGATTCCCTCAAAATCGATCAAAACTTAAAATACCATAAAATTACTCGGTTCAAATCATGGGGGCATCTTCTGATCCGACGGCCGATCTACGAGGGCAAGCGAAGCAGTCAATAACATGAGGCTGCAAGGTCAAGGTGCAAAGTGAGTTTTTCCGCTAAGAGTCATTGGAACGAAGGAGTGCGTGTGTTGAAGCTGGAGGCTTAGGTGGAAACAAATTCTACTAATATAATTCGTACACACAGGCAGCTATTCAGTGCCTTTGTGAGTAGATCTATTTTCCAAATAGTTGATTCAACCCTAAAACATAAACTTATGTTTATGTTTGGAAATTCGCTGAACTCACGTCAGTGGTTCAGCTGCGTGGTCGAATTATTTTTCTTGATACTGAGGGGAATTACTGTCTTCTATTAAATCTCATCAATCAATCAATGGGAATCATTATCCCATTAGCACACATTCATACACCAACTCTTATTCATCAAATCTATGATGCTGGATGTAAGCACTACTTAAAATGTTTTTTAAGCATTTGAAAATACCCCACATTATATTTCTTATCTTATCTCTAATCTGTGAGGGCAACATTAAAGTTATTTGGTAAAAACTGTTAAAAGGACAAAGATAAAATTGAATTAAAACGATAACATGTTCCTGTTTCTTCCAGCATTCAATAAACTATAAATGCAATGCTAGATCAATAAAATTGCCTCTTTCTTTTCTGCCACACTAAATTCTTATTACACTTCAAGTAGTAGTCAGCCTTCTTGCTCATTCTCAACCAGTTATAAGCTTGTTTTTGAGCACAATCAGGTTTTGCAAATTGCAACTAAAAGAAATTATCAGTTGTGTCTATATATTTCATTGATGTCTTTTATTTAGATTTATTAAGTAATACTGGTTGAGTATTTACTTAATGATTTTATTCCTCCATGAGTTCAAGCCGTTATGTTAATGTATAGTTCAAATAGGTGGTCTGCTTTAGGATCTCTTATTAATAAGAATAATGATAATCGGACACATATAATCTACTGAGATTTGTTACCTAGTCTTATCACTTTTACAACTCATTCCCCGTTAAAATTACAAATGTTTTATATAGATATGCTGCTAACTTTCATTGTAACAAAATTTTTAATTGACTCAATTTGTAAACAAAATTAAATAATTATTTTTAAATGTAATCATTAGCCCTCTAAAAGTTATAGATATTATTTTCAGATCAGAATGATAATAGTTAAAAAAAAAATTTATGGTTAGTTTAAACCTGCTAAAGATTTTGTTCTTGTGTTCATCAGTATCCTAAATATGATTATGCTAGTACAATATTCTTAAGAAAGGACTAAAAATATGTGAATGAATTTAAAGATGATCTATATTATACCTTTCAGTACCGGTAGCCAATGTGAGATCGAAAAAGAAATAGATGATGGAAGTATTAACAAAATGTTTGTATATTTTATTATCATTCAAAATTAAAGATCATTTTAATGTAACTAAAACATATATTTTTATAAATACATAACATATTATATAAATAAATAATACAAAACAAATTTTACACCTTTTGTGTTTGAGACACTATTTACAGAAGAATAACTTAACAAAATAAAACCTTCCTTTGCCAAATTTGAATTGATTGTGACACTTGATATGCTTATTTACAAATGTTGTTACATACATATATATAACCATCGAGCAGTCTTGTTTCAGAAAATGTAACTTTTTATATTAACATCATGTCTGTTCCTGAAATGTATATACATTTTTGCAAAACAAATTGATTACCAGTAACAAAAACATGTTCTGAAAATCTCTAAGAATTTGAGGAAACAAGTTAGATGTCATACATTCAGACTAGGCCTACTAGTAATAAAATGATTTGATTGGTAACTTGTTTAAAATATAGGTACATTATCAGCTATTTTTATGAAAACTGGAGGTTTTTGAATTTGTATCAACTTTCCTGACCGAACTTATTTTTGTTGATTTTTAAACTACAATTTGCTGAATATAATTGTAATTTTTCAAATTATAATTCTTACATTTATTTCTAACTTTATCCAATAAAAAGTAAACATTTTTGTACACATAATAATTTCACAGCATAAGATTTTAAGACTATGAATAAACTTCAATGACATTAAAATCAAAATAATTATATAACATGTGGATGTTACAATCAAATTACGGTATTCATTTATTAAACAAAGACTTATAAGATTCATAGATTTTGAGTGATTTGATCTACTATATATCAAGAAGAGCTAAAAGACCTAGGTATAAATACTGCAAAGTAGTAAAAATGTTATTTTCACAAAAATTAATAATAATAAGATTAAAAAGCCTCTTGTAACAGGTTTTCCTAACTAAATTGTATATATGTGATAAATTGAATAAGGTTTATTATTTTTTAATGGTTTTGTGGGATATTTTCGGTTTATTGAGATCACATCAGACAAGTGGAAAGCGTACAATCAATTGTACAGACACGGTTATGAGCACTTCACAGTCACTCATAAATATAATTTTTTCGATCCCAAAACGGGTGCAAATACGCAAACTGTCGAAAGCAATTGGCGGCTGACAAAACAACGTAACAAAGTTCAGTGTAGCACACATCGTTCTATGCTTGATTCGTACATTTATAAGTTATTGTGGCGACGGCGGCATCACAGAAAAGACTTATTCAAGCAAATTCTTGAAGATATTGTCGCCTACTGGCTTCCAGAATAAAGGGTAACAACTATTCATCTCTCTAGTTTCTCTTTAGAAAATGTTTAAAGTTTGCTAACACATAACCGAAAAGATCCGTTTTGTGCAAGGAATCTCCGAAAGTTAAGGTTTGCATATATTCTGAAATAATAAATTATTAAAATAGAAACAACTAAAATTTGTTATTATAATTTGTATCAAAAATGTTTACTAAATATTCATTTTATGATTTATTTAGATAAATTGATTGGCAGGGAATTAAAAAACTTTTGAAGTTGACATATTACAACTGAGATGTAGGAAATCAAAAATATTCAATAGAATGTCTATCTAATACAATATTAAAACCCTATTTAACAATACAAAAACTCTATAGAATCCACAATTTGTAATACAAGAACAATAACTTAACTAAAAACTATTGAAGTTTGACTATCACTACAAAACCCTAAAATGTAGAACTTTTCACAGATTTCTATACCTAAAAAAAATAAACACAAGTTCGAATAACAATTTATGTTTTAGATATTTTATACAAGAACTTCACATTTTCAAAATAACAATGAAAAGCGAGTAATTTTATTTTTTAGGCTATAATTTAGAAAACATTTACCTATAGGCAAGTCAATAACATTTTGTTGTGATTGCCGAAACTTATTATTAAGTATTGCCTACAGTATTAAAATTAATAACATAATGTCCGACATACTTTTTCCAGTTACAAGATTATGCACAAATGATCAAAAACACAATAAATTTATTCATAAATATCAAATGTTAAAAGTGTTTAAAAAAACGTAAAAAGTTTTGAACCCCTCTGCTGCAGAATGCAAATACTAGGCTATACTTAACAAGAATGATTTTTGAGCTGAGTAAGCCTATAACATATGCGGATCTTTGCATTAAAATAAAGAAATTTTAGCAATTTAGAAAAAAATCTATAATTGTTTACTATTACTTTGGGAAGAAGCAAATCTTCCCATATTGAGATATGTTTTGTATTTATGAATTCTAACAATAAATTTACATGAATCAAGGCCCGGAAAAAGTAATTCACACTAAAAAAATTATTAAAGATTCTACATTAGAATCAACTGTTTATCTGTCATTTTATTCAATTAAATTGTGTTAACATTAACGCATTAAGTCTATGACGTAGGACAATCTGTTACACTTATATACTCAAATATACTAAACTACCAATGAGTTTGTGGCTTCACTGGCCAAGGCATAACTCTGCTGGTTCGAATCTCGGCAAGACCAAAACTTTTTTCAAACTGACGGATTAGAGCATTTCATAAAATGCGAGATGGTAAAATCGACATAGGACTTTTGAGAAAATGCGTTACGGTAAAATCCAATTCACTGCCAGCAAACATAGCGCCGAGGTGCGCCTGAAGAAGTTTACACTTCAAAAATATCCTGAAGTTCTAACTTATAGTCTTTAGTCACGGTATGTTTCCAACACCAGTAGGCCTACTCTGATGTAGAAACTGATCCAGACAACTTTTAATATAGGCTTTAATCATTATTAGAATACAAAGACAAAAATAAATCTCAAGTAGCATGTGATGAACAGCGTTCAAGCGACACTAGTTTTTCAGCAGATAACGACTTTTAAAGTACCTAAGTTACTCATTCGTATTTCTTTTTCTGGGCCTTGAATTATGTTAATTATTCATTGTTAGAATATATAAATATACAACATTATAACATATCTCGATATGAGCAGATTTGCTTCTGACAAAGTAATAGTAAACAATTGTCAATCTAAGAGCACTATTAATAATACTCTTACTTTTATGTAAGTTTAGTAACTTTGGCATACACACAATTAATTATGAACTCAAATTGTTTTTATCCTAATTGTTTCCTGTGCTACAATTTATATAGGCATAGTAGTAAACATTTTAATTAATGGAAAATACTAAATTAGTAGAAGTTATCTCTTTCTTTTTATAATAGGCTAGAGGTACGGTACTATTAATAATACCTATTAACATTTT
>JAGFPH010000595.1:120948-166612 GCA_018207615.1 Philaenus spumarius
ATTATATTATAATATTGTGACTTGGTGCCATAAATAATGCATATCAAGATAAAAGATCATATTGAATCCTTTGTTGTTATGAAAAGCCATTACTGCAGGAAAGACACAAAAAAACTGTATTTAGACCCAACTTTATCCATCAGAAAAATGTACGAACTGTTTCAGAAATTGCATGAGAATGAAGAAGTGCCAAAAGAATGGGTTTACAGAAATATATTTTGTACTCAATATAATATTAATTTTTTCACACCTTCAAAAGACAAGTGTTTGATTTGTAAAAAGTATCAGGAAGCAAAAGGAGAAGAGAAAAGTCTGTTGCAGAACGATTATGACGCTCACATTACAAGTAAAAATAAGGCATACGATAGCAAAGATGCAGATAAAAAAAGAGCGGAGAGTGACAGCACTTTTGTAAGTGCCACTTTTGATTTGCAAAAAGTTTTGCAAATTCCTATGTCTGATGCAGGACCAGTTTATTATAGCAGAAAACTTTGTGTAGGTACAAACTATGTACAATTTAACCATGTATGAGGCTGTATTGCCTAACAAAGCGTACTGTTTCACATGGAATGAATGTAATGGAAAAAGGGGAGTTGTGAAATTGGCACTACTTAACTGGTTTGACACCTTGCCCGATAATGTAAAAGAAGTATCCCTCTTTTCTGATACGTGCGGTGGCCAAAATCGCAATCAGTATATCGCTGCATTATTTTTGTACATTGTTCAGACCAAAACTGTCGAAGTGGTAGAACACAAATTTATGGAGTCTGGACATTCAAAAATGGAAGTAGACTCCATGCATGCTGCTATTGAGTATGCTCAACAAAATGTTCCCATCTTTAGTATGTCACAATGGTCACGGTATTTGCAATGGCACGTTCAAACCGTAATCGGAATAAGAAACCTATTAAAGCTGGTTATATAGTCAAAGAATTGAAGTTTAATGATTTTAAAGACTTAAAAGAACTTGGTGTTACCATAATTGAAAACAGAACCAAAGACTCAGAAGGTAATAGGCTACAGTTCAGTGGCTGAAGATTAAACGACTTCGGTTCGAGAAATCAAAATCAAACATAATTTCTTTCTCTTATGAATACCAAGGTGACTACAATAATCTACATGTTTACACATTACAGCCTGGGAGGCCTAAGACCATCAACCTGAAGCAACTGTACTCAAACCAGTTACCAATACTAGAGGCTAAAAAAAGGACCTTCTTAAGCTTTGTCGAACTGGAGTAGGCTAATTCCAAAAGAATACCACCAATGGTTCTATTCTATGAAGTCAAATAAAGAGGTTAGACCAGATGAAACTCCTGAGCCAGCTCTTGAGGAGCAATTGTTTGAAGAAACTTACCTGTAACTTTTCAGTTGTTTTAACTCTGTTTTGTCAGCTGTTGCGTTGTTTCAGCTGTCTATTAATTGATATTATTATCTCAATTCAATGTTATCTGGCTCTTGATAACTATATTTCTACCTTTAATTGTTTGGTCAATAAAAAGTGTTTTTCTGTACCTACAAGCCTTTTTCTTAAATTTTCCTTACAATTTAGCATCACTTGGGTATTTTTACCACTAATATTTAAAACCGGTAAAACTACCCAAGTCCTGTTCAAAAATTTTATTAAATTTCTTAAAAATAAAATAACAAAATAATTAACCCTATTAGTAAAGTTTATTTAATAAAAAGAGTATAAGCTGCGATGTGGAAACAAATTTAACACAGTCTAAAGCTTTTATGAATTTACATTCACGTTTGCTACTTTATTTTTGCTCTCCTGTAAAATTCATTAAATGTGACTTGGGTAGTTTTACTTTTAACCCCTCGAATGGTACTTAATGTAGTTAGCCTATAATTGGAAAGTTCTCACCCAGTTAACAGTATCTTCAATTATGGTAACATTTTAGTAATTGTAATAATACAATTCACTACACTATACGTATTAGGTTTAAAAGGTAACGTAGACAATTACTATTGAAATAACAGTTCAAATTCGGTTTCTTCGGTCCAAAAGTTCACCAGCAAAATTTCTATCAACTGCTTAGTACTGAAGTTAACTCAACAACTAAACTTTGGCTTCTTTTTGTTCCTGACCTTTTCAGGAAATGGATCTTAAGGCCTGGTAAATCAACATATTTTGGATTTGTGATATGTGTTTGGGAGCTGTGAGGTGTTATTTTGTGGAATAATGTCTTTGTTTAGCTGTATTGGCTTGTTTTGACATATAGTGAGGTGACATATTAAAATTAATATGATTTTAAAAGTTAAATTACAGAAAAAAACACTTAAATAACTCCTTATTATTTACAAATATTAGCTAATTTCTAAAATGTATAGGCCTAGGTACTTCTTCTTCTTAACATAAATCCAATTTGGTAACAAAATGCATAGACCAATCACACGCGCGACAGCGTTCTTACGTAAGCAATATGTCTGTCGGAAATTAGATTTTGATCGGTCTTGGCTGAGGTTTTATATTTCTACTAGCGTAGCGGTGTATATTTTTGATTTCTACCAAAGAGATTTGAGATGTAAAAAAGTTGGTTCTTTTCGCTGGTCCTATTGAATTTTCTAATAAGAATGTATATTACTTGTTATCGAAATTATTCTGCCGTGTTCCGTTCAATTTATAGGCCTATCGGTCTAGTTTCTTACTGACCTTTAAAGTAAAACTTCGCCGTATGATTCCTTATTGCGTAAATATTCTAATTTTCCTGGATGGATGATTTAATTTTGAATATTTTTGATATAGGAAGTATAGGTGAATAGGTTCGCTAAGTATTTTTATTTTAATAAAATCAGGTTGAAAGTCGTGATTTAGTTATGAATATTCGTTGTCTTACAGTGTTGCGCATAGTTGTCGCTAGATGTCGGGCGTGTTGACTTTGGGATGTCGAGAATGAATTAAATTCCTTAGTTGATTTTCTATCTCTCTCTTGCTTTAATATGTACAGTATCTACAGTTTTTGTTGTTGTATTTATAATTAGGGAAATATTGAATTGTTACAGAGTTATTACCATACTACATTAATTATTAAATACAAAATAAGATTATTTTAAGATATAAGATAATTGAGTGCCTGAGAAAGAGAAGGGGCTATGCCACACAATTGTCAATATTGATTTTTTCACGGTTTTGGTTAGTGCTGCTATCTGTCCGTGCTAGGAGTAACTATTTGGACATCTAGAATATCCCCTTGTCAGTTTAAAACACTGTTAAAAATTGAGTAGTTGGAGCATTAGCTGTTCTGTGAGGAAGAGAAGGGTCTATGCCACACATGGACAGTGGTGGGGGTATACATCCTGCCACGTTGTTATGCTCGAGTGCTTGTAAACATTACTAGTTTCTAATCCAAAGATGGCGAGTGTTGATGTGAATGAATGTGATGGTGCAGTTAGGCCTAAAAAACGTGTTCGAAACTATAATAGTTGGAAAAGAAATGTTGCTAAAAGACTGAAGAACAGTGGTGAAAGCTATGTAAGTGACAAAACTATGAAACATGTGCAAGCAAAAAGACAGCGCGATGGTTGTGACTGCAATATGAAAAATGCAAACGCTAAACAAGGTTGATGCGAATTTTACACACTTACAGACAGAGAAAAAGACAATCTTTTCGTGGGGTTTTATAAATTAGGTGATTACAATGTGCAAAATGCTTTCTTGTGGGGACTCATTAAGAAAAGTGCCTGTAAACGGGCCTACAAAAATAAACAAACTAATGATAAGAATGAGAGTAGGAGAAAGGTATCATATACTTATTTTTTGACAAATGGTGATAGTAAGGATGTAAGGGTGTGTTTGAAATCATTTTTAGACACATTTTCTCTTTCTAAGAAACGTGTAGCAGTGGCAAGGAATGGAGATAGTTCCACAGAAACCACGAGTCCTGTAGGTTTAAGTGACGAAGAAAGTGCAGACGAACAAAATAATTTATTCTTATCTAGAGAATCTATGATATTACCACATTCAGATAAACGTGGTAAACACGGTAATAACGCCAAAAAGCTTACTGATTCTCAAACTGATTTTGTAATCAATCATATTAAAATGTTCCCTAAGTATAAAAGTCATTATAGTAGGAAAAAAAATCCTAACAAAAGTTTTATTAGATCTGTATCATCTGTAAGCGAAATGTATAGACTGTATGTAAAAGAACTTGAAAACAGATCTGGTGATAATATAGGCCCGTCTGTACAGTATGAAAAATATCTTTATATTTTCAACCACAACTTTAATATTGGGTTTAAACTACCCATAACCGACTCTTGTTCAGTATGCGATGAATGGAAATTTAAGGAAGAAGACCACATTCCATATGCCATTCGCTTGCACCAAATAAAGGCAGAACAAGGTTATAGGCTGCTTTCGGAAGCTCGAAGAGATTCACTAAATCCGTCTTTTGAATATTGCGTCATGACCTATGACCTACAACAAGCAATGCCTTTGCCTAAAATACCCACTGAAAAAGTATTTTATTTGAGGCAGTTGTGGGTTTATAACCTTGGCTTTCATGTATGTAATAATAACAAAGGTTTCATGTGTATGTGGCCAGAAAACATAGCTTCTCGTGGCTCTTGTGAAATTGGGTCGTGTGTGTACAAAGTGCTATTTGACACTCATTTGGTACAAGATAAAAAGAAGTTGTGGTTCTTTTCAGACTCTTGCTCTGGCCAGAATAAGAATATGGTAGTTTTTACACTATACTATATTTTGGTCCACATTGGAAAATTTGATGAAATCATACATTCCTTCCTCGTACCCGGGCACACTTTCATGCCAAGTGACAGTGATTTTGGTGTAATCGAGAAAAAAGCTCGAAAACAAGACTACTTCTTTACTGTAGATGATTGGAAGAAAGTTATAAGAGAATGCAGGGTAAAAGATCCATTCACAGTAGTTGACATGGATATTTCGGATTTTTTAAATCTGAAAACACTGCTAGATACAGTGGTAAAAGACAGTATGAGTGCAGATAAAAAGAAAGTTGGCATCAGAGACGCAACATCTGTAAAAGTGTCTAAGGACAGCCCAGGATACATTCTTTTCAAATACTCATACTCAGATATGGAATCATGGACCAAGGTCCCTATGTTCAAAAAACAGCCTGGCCGTCGCACAAAAAATCAAAAGGAATCTCTTACTGCAACAGTGTTAAAAGAGGCTTTGAATAATGTGCCAACACTTTATCCTGAAGGAAGGGAAATCAACGCCCTGAAGCATCGTGACTTAATGTCACTCCTTCCATTCATACCACCTGTGCACCATAACCTGTACAATAGCATGAAACCAGCAAAAGCAAAGGAACATGGAGCTGAACAAAATGAATAAAGTAGCAGTTGACTTTTGAAAAACTTTTTTTTAAACTTTTGTATATAATAACAGATTATTTGTTATTCGAACTTTTCTAAAAGTTTTGTGATGAAATAATTTTTACAAAAGTGTTTGCCTTTTTAACTTTAAACTAACTTTTATAAAAATGTTATACGTATAAGTTTAGTTTTTAAGAATTTTCTTAACTACCCTGACCACTTTTAAGAGTAAATAATGCAACAGTTAATAAAAATAAAAAGTTTTTATATATTTTGTATTAAATCTAATAAAACTTAATTTTTCTCAAAACTTTGTTTTTGTGGCATAGCCCCTTCTCTTTCTCAGGCACTCAATTTATTATGTATCAAAATAAAATTTTAGATAAAAAAACTATTACATTGTTACACAATCTTAGCAACTATAAATGTTTAAAAATTTAACTTTATGATGGATTTTTGAAACAGTGTATTAAAATTATTCTCAAATTTTGTAACCTTTTAGTTGTTAAATTAACTGTTATTAATGCCTCGTCATAAGAAATTTAAGAAAAACCCTTCAAAAAAGTGAGTTTGAGTATGTTTTAAAGTTTTGAGTATGGCTATAAGTTTTAAAACATTTATTCAACCTCCTCCACTGGTTCACTATTAGGTATTATAGTCTAATTATTATTTTTGTTTTTTCTCTCTCTCTTTAGCCTTATATGGCTGGGCACCGATTCATATCATGCAGCCCGTTTCTTCCTTGGGATTAAAATCTTCAAATTAAAATTGAAATATTAAATTATTTCCTTTCGTCCACAATACACAAGACCACTATAAGCATAAAAAAAGTCCCCTTGAACAAAATTTGTCACTAAGTGAATTCCGACTTCGTTGTACGAAGTTTGTAACGGAACTGAATAGTCTAATTACCTCTAGTTACCTAATAACCTCTTGTGGTTTGACTAATTTTGCCACATTTGCTCGCTTACCTTTCAAAATACAAGTAAATTTGAAGAAACTATGTATGCCTACTAAAATATAATATTATCCGGAAAATAACAAAGAATGAGTAACTATATTCTAAATAAAGTTACCTCATGGTTAATAATGTTTGTACCGTACCACAAAATAAAAGTTAAAGAGGTATTTAAATTCTAAAATAGCCAATTTAGTTAAAATTTTATGTTGATTCAGAAAATACAAACTTTTGTTAACTTTCTAACGAAAAATTAAAGTTATAGAAAATAAATAAAAGAAACAAAATCTTTGCACACCACTTAAAATCACTTATTCCAAAGCACTTAATTTTAAAAACAATTAAAAAATATTAAAGTTATCCCTAACAAAAACCTAACCGTGGAAAAAGCGTCACGAGTTCTAGAGCCCCTCCCAAAAAAAGTCAGCGTATCAAAGTAGTGACACAGTATCTACATTGTAGCCAAGTCTGCTCGTTCTTTTAATCCATAACCTTGTTCCACTCCTACTTTCATGAGCAACACTGCTCTTTTATTTTTATTTTGAATGAGGCATCATAAAACACCAGGATCATGTGTAGAGGTGTTACTCTTGAAAGTGGGAGTGAAGTGTGGTTGTGGACTAAAGAAAGAGCAGACTTGGCCACAATGTAGATATCACTACTTTGGGCTAGGAGGTCTGGAACTTGGCCCTTTTTTCATGGTTACGTTTTTGTTGGGGTTATCATTCCTTTGCTAGCTTCAGCATCGTGGGCGTCGTCTTGGTTTTTTACCAGGGACTGGAGGGATTATGTTTGTCGTAGATTTTCCCTAATAGAATCTTTTATTCACCTACAATGAGTTAACGTTGAACATGCGACAGAAAGATGATGCCTCATTCGTCGATATGCTCCATCGTATACCATTAGGTGTCGTGACAAAATTGGATCAAGACCTCCTATCAACCATGTTTTTGTCCGATTCTAATGTAAACCAATTAGAAGAAATAAAAGCATTTCATCTCTACCTGATAGTACAGTATGCTTACTCTCCACGAAACACATGTGTAAACAAAGTAATGCTAAAACAATTTCCCAGCCCTAGCTGAATATTCTTGCTATGGACTAGATCGACTGACCTTATTATTTACAAAAACGAGCTACAGAGTCTTTATCAAAATATTACGACGTCCATGACAGCAGGTCTGGATCAGAAGCACTCTCCACGAAACACATGTGTAAACAAAGTAATGCTAAAACAATTTCCCAGCCCTAGCTGAATATGCTTGCTATGGACTAGATCGACTCACCTTATTATTTACAAAAACGAGCTACAGAGTCTTTATCAAAATATTACGACGTCCATGACAGCAGGTCTGGATCGGAAGCTGGTGGAAAAGCTCAGGGCTAGAGTGATGTTGCACAGAAACATTGACGTCAGTTTAAGGTCAACGGATCCATTGGCACTATTGAGCAAGTCATGCATTATTGACGACCGCTCCATTATTTAAAAACTCAAGGTAAAGTTCTCACATGGCTTGATGTATGACTTACAACGGATTTTGACTAAGTTTGAAGCCAACAGCCGAGCTTTTGTGCTCCGGCATTAATTTCCCATTTGCTTGGCTTATCCCATTACCATTCATAAAAGTAAAGGATTAAGTTTGCCAAATGCTTTATTAGACGTTGCCAACTTAATATTCTCATTTAGTCAAGGGTTCGTGACTGTCCAGGGTGATCAGCCTTCAGGGAGTTCACCTGATTAACTTTGATTCCTGTCATGTAAAAGCCATTGTTGAATACAACTGTCTTCGATCTTTGCATAGGCCAGATTTGACATCCGTTGTGACTAAATAATGGCTTTGTCAGAAAATGAAAGATGCTACATGGGTATCCAATCTATGTCATGTGTGAATGACATAGGCCAATCCCTCAGCTTCTCAACAAAGACAAAAACGATCTTACAACTTAGTTGGGAACACTAAGGGTACCGACAAGTTTATGGGTTTCATCTGGTTGTTAAGGCTCGTATGCTGGATTTTGTCTCACAGGAGGTTGCTGATGTAAATCTCCGAAACACAAGAAGATTAATCTTTCCAAACCAACCATCCTCTTGATCACTGGGTGTCAAATATTTCTGTAAGACGGAGGTAGAGAAAGAGGGGTGTTATGTTGGACATCATGGATGCTTCATGTATAAGTAGGAGGACTACATCAGCTAAGACAGCGCAATTTATAAGTTGAAGGAGATGATGAATAGGGTGCTCGTTGATATTGAATGCGGCAATTCAGGAGGAGCTCTAATTTGTTCAAGATTATTGCGATCCAATGTTAAATGGATAAGAAAACTTTTGCCAGTGTCTCCAGTACCACTAACAAAATGTCCCAATATGCCAAGAGTTTTCAATAAGTTTTCGGGTGACATTTTGGAAAACTCTTAGTTGGACTGAATATAGTTGGCTGACCATATGTTCAAGTTCTGAAGGACTAACGGTGTTTTTAGCATGGCGAAAGTAAGCGTTTCTAGCTTCAACAGACTCATATTCGAAGGGATTATCTGTTCCGCCATTGTCCAATTCGTTTAAAATAATTCGTAACATTGTTTTGCTTGATTTCTGAAATTTGGTTTCAACCAGTTCGAGCACTTTACATTATACAAAGCTGTTTGAAGGTTGCCATAGTCAGTACCATCCCGAATAGCATGTTTCAATAAATGCCTCTGTGTTTGTATTTTCCCCCAAATACTGACTTTCAAGTCAGCACGGTCCAGCCACCAATAAAACATAAGAGGATGCTGAAGTAGGCTAGTACTTTTATTAAAACTTGTAGTGATTGATAAGGTCGTTTCTTAAGGAATTTAGTCGATGAAAATTAGTAATAATGAGCAAGTGGAGACTTTGAGCGGGAAAATACAACGTCATACCATCTAACAAAATGATGGGTCTACAAGTAAGTTTCCTCCAAATCGCTAGGTCAATGAGTGTATCCAGAAGTCAAAGTAAAGATTGGTAGATTCTAAATCGAGATCATATGTATCTTTTTTCAGGCTTGACATGATGATAGAGGTGAACATTTATATCGAGCCAACATACAGTCTTCTCGGAATCTGTGCCATGCAACAGAATCGATAGGAGGATGTCACTCGCTTCAAGTGTGCCCCACTCTCTATTATTCAGACCATGTAGACTCACAGTGAAGAGTCGACTAGAGAATGATTTTGTGGAGAGAACAAATAAACTCCATCATGCCCTAAATTGGTTGTTCTTAAACTGGGATGCTGCAATAGGGTCGAGTGCAACCAATTCACTGGTTGATTTATTAGCTATCTTTGTGCCGTTGATGAATTTTATATTCAGATATGATAGTTAAGAACCAAGTCGCCGGACCATAATGTCTGATTATGCACACTAAGTCCTATGAGGGGTTTTCCAGAATTATTCTGTTTTGCAGTCAACTGAACACTACTTGCAAGACCCCTTCCAATTAATCATTGCTTATTTTATCCTGAAAACGATGCACTTCTTTTGTTTATTTGTAGTAGCCTATTTCATTTATAAAATATGCCAGCGGTTAACTGTCTAATATTGGCATCGTTGAGTAAAAAAATACATACTACTAATTCAGTATGCAATTAACGGAAATTGATGTCAGGATGCAATAATTAATGAATTCCGCTGATGTAAATTTTCCCGGGCAAGAATGGAATTGACCAAACTTTCCTTCAACAAACAGTTTGGGAAAACTTTTTACATCAATTCCACTGTCACAACTGCCCAATGATGCAGCATTTACTTTTAATATTAGATACAGAGCACTAAATGGCACATTCTGTTGTTTCTCGTGTAAAGGATAAATCGTATACTGATCACATGTATCTTGTTCTTCCTCTTTAGAAATTTGGGTTAGTTATGCTTCACTGTCCCTGTCAATAGTTATACTATTATATACAACTTCAAGCTGAAGATCATCATTTAGTTTAGCTAACAGGTCATGTGGATTGTAAGACCACTATTAGCATAATGAACATTATTCGACTTCCCAATATTCAATATATTGTTGACATCTACACGGTTCTGCCACATGATTTTGTTCTTGGTAGGAGCACTACGCGCGAGAATAAAACAGAGGATGCCTGTTAGTTGTTTCTTCAGAAGTAGGTAACTTAAAGTGGCTTCCAGCATGGAGTATATAAATAAGACGGAGAGAACACTACTAGTAATAATCCTGTGTAGAGCCGGTGAGGCAAAATTCCGCCATCTTTGTACGCCAAAATCAACCAAACTTGGTCATCCGCAGCAAACATTTTAGTTTGACGCCTTTAATTTGTACCGTCTTTTGATTGACTTTATATGTAGGGAAAAATGTGAAATTTGGCAGAAAAGTTAATTGTAAATTTTCCAAGCCACCAGTATGCATCAAATTAGTTATATTTCATTCATATTTTTTTTTATTAGCGTTTAAGTTTTATCAATTATTAATGTGAGAAAAAATACATGAAAAAGTTAGTAAGCGAGTAAAAGTTTTATTTTGTATTTAGAGACATTATGTTAGCGGCAAAGTTGTAAATAAATACTTGAACCTTAAGAATGTATTTACCTTTTCTGTCTAAGACGAGTAGGTTTCCACTACGCATGTCCGTGACTCAACGCTGTCCCGGCATTGGCTACTGAGTTATTGTGTTGATCACATCAAATAACTTCTAACATTATCTTACTAGTTCTTCTTCTTAGTACGGGCTTCCAGCATCAATCGTAGCCGATGGCCCGGTGTCCAATGTACGCAGCACAAGCAAGCTGCCAATGTTTTCTGTTTTTAAGGATGTCCTCAAAATCGTTGACCTCTGCTCTTTCAACCTGTCCGGGTGTTCTCGTCTCGAAGAGACACGTCGAAAGCCCTTAGAAGGGCTGGATAAGAGGCTTGTTTGATTTCGCTTGTACATGGGACTTTCTTTTGGAAAGCTAATGCTGGCGTTCAGTTCACTGTAATTACAGCTATCCAGGGGCAGGACGAGGACCAACCAGCTCACCCCCACACACACACACACACACACACACACACACATTATCTTACTAAAATATATATTTGATGGTTAAATATGAATGCGAATTTTAACTTCATTAATAATGTGTTTTTCCCGAAATAATTAATTGTTTAGAGTAATATGCAAAACTTTTTTTGTACGGAATATTAGTCATTATTTTACCTTTCTACGTTTAACATAATATGTTATATATTTTCAAAATAATTTATGCTTCAGTTATTATTTTGTTTTTTAATTATTTGTAAAATTATATTTTGCTAATAATGTAATAAGTATGATAAAGGAAACCAATCAATGGATATAACATATTTACTGGCCCAAAAACAAAATTGTTTTACACAAACTATAACGCCCCTCCATCTTATCCTATACTCTAATACGAGCAATGTCTGTTTGTTTGTGTGTTTGTACGAGCAATCTCGAGATCCAGCGGAAGGATTTTGCTGAAAGTTTGGGATTAGAGGCTTTTGGGACTAAAAAATCGATTGGTGAAAACCACTACCTCAGGAAAACTCGTATTTTTCTGAAAAACTCATTTGAAAATTGAAAATTTTTAACATTGGGCTTATGGAGTTTAAAATCATCACATACATATGTTTATTGACTATAATAATAACAGTAATCAGCTGTTTCCTATATTATTTCCATTATCAGCTGATTTCAAGCTTAAAACAAGTTTTTAAATTTCTAACCTTTAAAATAGGTTTTTGTGGAGAACGACATCTGTTGAACTATTTTTATTTCGTATTAGAATATAGGATAAACTGTTCATATGTACGTAAGTTCGAAAAATATTCATATTTATTCAGTATGCAATTTGTATTTACATACATTTTCCTAAAAAAAAAAAATACCGAGTAATGCTCGGTCGCCCTGGTACTTTATATAATCCGTAGCTTCTAGTGGTAACAGAAGGTGGAACGTCCTGCCTTTAACTTGTTTTATTTTCGGTCTATTAGGTATAGACATACTAGTAATCACTTGAAAAGCTTTTGACCGCTGAATTAACATTTTCTCGAAGTTATTAAGAACACTAAATTAATTCTTACCTCTAAAGTTGGTGTGATCGTGTTAAATTCATAGGAATACATAGGATGAAATAACTCATGGAAAATTTAGTTGTAATGCTGGAGCTAAAGAGTCAGATTTGCTATTGAGTTACAATTGGCCAACTGCAATCTTGAGTTCTAAAACCTTTACTTAGTTAATTGTCGTTAGTTTTAACTCATAAAACATATATACGATTAAATTCGACAAATTTAAATTTTGTCAGAAAGGTAACTTTTTGCAAGTTAACGGACACACCTTTTATTTGATTAGGGCATCTTTAAGTCTTCCCGCTATAGTTTATATTTTTCTTTGCTATATTGTGTTTATATCTTAAGCCATTTTCTCAATAAATTTTGATTGCTTCAGGGGACATATGAGGCAGATGAACAATATGATGAGCAGTATGAACTCAATCTTTGGCCAATCATTTGGTGGATTCTTGGGGCCAGGAGCATCAACCGGAAATGAACTGATGCCTTTTGCTGGAAGATTTATGGGAGGAGGAGCATTAATGCCTTTTGGTTTTCCAAACATGAATCGAGGATTTCCTGATCTTGATCAGTTTTCCAGTGGTGCCAACTGTCATTCATACTCGTCAAGCACAGTTATGACTATGACCAATGGGCCTGATGGTCGTCCTCAGGTAAATATATATAAAGTAATATTAATTTACGTTTATTGTTAGTGGTTACTTTTACATTAAACATTTAGACTATGATATTAAAAGGAACTGTAGCACTCCGATATAACTTATTCAATAATAATAATAATATAGAACATTGAGAACCTAAATGTTGAACCAATTGCTGAAATGGTCAACTGCTTCCTTGTTGCTATGTTATATACAATGTTTTGCAACACGAATGAGATTTGGATCTGGGATCCAGACTTAACCCGGGAGAAGTCGCGGGAATTATATTTCACATATCGTCCCGCGTATAGAAAAAATCTAACACTTTTGATTGCCACTTCTATCTATTTTAAGTACCAGTAAACATAAAATTTATCTGACAAATAATGTTTTTTACTTTCATTATAATATAAGAAACAATATTTTATAGAAATTATAAATTTATAAAATTGTATAAATTATAATAAGGTTTAATAAGCTAAAAAAACGAACGACCAAACATTAATATGATATAATATTGTTATACTAGCTGACCCGGCAATGCTTTGCTATTGCTTAATTTGAAACTTTGAAAGCCTGTAATTCGTATCCCTGAGGGCCGATGTAAATTATAATGGGATTCTGCTCATTGCTTGATTTACCTAACCTAAAATTATATTCATTTTTTGATCCAAATCAGTTGTTGATCAAAGTCAGCTGTTGATCAAAATCAGCTGTTTTAAGCTTTTCATACGAACAGCTGTTTCTGATAAAATCAAAAGAAATATTTCTTCTTCTTCCTTAAGATTGACCTTCCATAAGATTAACATTGAAACTTTGAGGGCCACTGGGGTTAACCTGTGTTACTATGCAAAATTTCAAAGCAATCGGATGGACGGTTTGGTAACGCATAAAGGACAAACATACAAACGTACAAACATACATTGAATTTTATATATATAGATAAAAAATCCACTATATTTAGATCCATGAAATGCACTTATATTTAACGATAATATTAGTCTCTCAGTACTTCGTGCTGATCAGAAAGTAATCAGTGCTTTGTCTTCACTTTCTACTGTGTGTTGAGTACACGCCACACAAACAAGTCTTGAGGAACCTGTGTGTTCTTTCCACATAGGATTGTTACATTCACTGCATTTATGTTGTGTAAAACTGTGTTGTGTTTTCATCATCATCACTTTCATCTGATTGTTCTGAATCACTATTATGATTTGACTTTTCACTGGGCGCATCCCTTTCATCATCGTTGTCAGATAATATATAATCACTTTCTTCCTCAAGCCAACTTTGAATAACACTGTCATTTTGATAAATTTAATTTTCCCAAAGAAATTATTAAACAAATTTAGTTTAACTAATAGAAAAAGGCTAAATAAAACACACAACATAACACACGACTAAATAATAAAACATAAATTCACATACATAAATGGTCGTGTCGTTAGAAAAAATCTAACAAACACTAAAGTACATATCTGGTCGGGTGTTAGATTCCTACTAACAGAGCGGGAATGCTCAACTTTGGACCATCCCCCCCCCCCACTCTTCCTGCACATTAACTCCTACACGTTTCTACATGAATAACACGTCTAATATTGTTGTTTACACATATCTAGAGGCTTAAGTCTTTCTGTAGAAAAATAAAAAAAATCTTAATACAACGAATATTTGGTTAAAACAGTTTTTCTGTGCACCTGTGGTTCTATTGTAAATCTATGGAAAACTTACAAGTTCCTTAATGCATCAGTTGATGCAACAGTACACACTCAAGGCTCAAAATGGTGGTTTTATATGACGGTTTGCAATTTTATTCACATGCTTTTATAATATGTCCAGCTAAGCTACAAATTCTCAGATCCTGGTATATTTTCAAGTAGTCCATCGATGCAATAGGCTATAGGTAACTGTTATCAGTAGTAGAGTCTGTTTAGGCTGAATAGTTTTGAATTTATAACTCACATAATTTGATAGGCCAACATTTATGCCATCGATTTTGGTAATTTTTTTTAGTTTTGAGAATTTGTTACAATAATGGGTGAATGATTTTTTTTGGAGGCAGTGCTAAAGTTGTAGATGTTATGAATTGTTTTGTCCCTTTCAGGTTGATTTTTGTGATCAATTTTTGTTATTTTCAACTTTGTACAAATATGCTCTTGGAAGGTTAAATAAGACATATATAAGAATTCTAAAAATGAGTGTAATGTTTGCAACCATTTGATTTAACTATACTTACTGACAATTTTGAACTTAAAGGATTTGTTTATATATGTAAGGTTTATCAAGCATCGCAGTCAGTCAGATCAGGACCAGGTGGTGTTAAGGAAACAAAAAAAGCTGTAGCTGACTCACGATCTGGTGTAAAAAAAATGTCTATTGGGCACCATATAGGAGAACGTGCTCACATCATTGAAAGAGAACAAAATATACGCTCTGGAGATCAAGAAGAACGACAAGATTTCATCAATCTTGATGAAGGTATGTCTATAATTAAATTTGATATCTTGTGTAAGCGTGTTTGTTATAGGTTACTAGGAAAAGTAAAGTAATACATCTTGTAACAAATCTTTCATAATTTGTTCTTATCTACTAATTCTAAACTTTTTGACACTAAGAAAATATTTTATTGTTTAGAATAGATCCTTACCTTTTTTGGAAACCTGTCTAGTTTTTAAAAAATTGACTACGACAAACTGATTGACAAGCTTTAGACTGTTTAAACAACAATTTAATTTATGAAAGATGGGCTTAATTCTTTAACTATAGATACTTTTTCCTACTGTTATTACTCAATGATATGACATTAGGAAACTACATATTATGTGATACGAAAAGCTAAAAGGGACCATATGTCTCAAAATTTCAGCTGATCATTTCAAAGCCACATTATTATCGTCACAGCTGTTCAGTGGGCAACATGCAGTAAATAAAAATGCTGGGACTGTATTTGACTGTTTTTTACTCGTTTTATTATTGTTTAAATTAAAATATGACCTAAAAACTATTGTAAGTGAAAAGGGACCATTTGTCGGGGGTTTTTTTAGCTCTTGTTGCGTAACAATTGAAAAAAATACCAAATGTCGGGTATGGCTAAATCAGTGCAGACAACGTTCTTAATTCTGCTAGATTTTGTTTTAATTCCCTAATATGCCACTAGAAAGCAGTAAGAGCCACATTCTGAGATTACTTCATTGAGAGGGAAAGGTACCAAATGCTCCAATGCTATAATTCCATAACGACATTCGGTCCCTTTTCCCAACAATGACAGACCTTTACGAAAATACATTTGTAACATCAATAATGCTTGTTGGTGGACGTATAAACACTAATTTCACATAATATAAGAAATTTATTGCAAAAATAAACAAAACCAAAAATGGCCAAAATAACGTGTTTAGGTTTTTTGCGTCTCACACAAAATTTTGTTTCCCGACAAATGATATGAACAAAATATATATATATATATAATCTAAAATAATCAGGCTTTAAAAATTTTATTTTTTCTTTCCAGGCTGTAATTCATACAAATATTTAAGTAATTAAAATGACTAATACGTATGTTTTTGATTGTCCTTTAAAATTGCTTAAAACAGAGGAAGCAGATGATTTCAACAAAGAATGGGAAAATAAATCTCGTCATGCAGTACCACACAATGCCATAGGCTACTCTTCTTCTGGAAGATATGGCCCAAGGCGATCGCGGGACCATCCTGCTCTTCTAGCGTTGCCATCTTCCTCTACCAAGTAAGTATTTTTAAAAATTCTTTCTAAGTATAGTTTTGCAGTAAGCATGCCATTTTTCATCTATGATTTTTTTTTTCAGGAAAAAAAGGACAAAATAGAATTAACGATGATCTTACTTTCCTTTATGTGTTTTGATGGTAAAATTGTTTACTTAACAAAGTTACTTCGCTAATAATTTCACTCTTCAAGTAGATGATATGGTATTCAAAAAAATTTACATGATTATATTATAAATGTATTGATTTAGTAGAGAAACTTTTAAAATAAAATATGTATTCAAAACTTGCTTAATTATTCATTTTAGGTGGTTAAGCCTCCGGAATAGGAAATATTAATAGTTTAATAACATGCCTTTATTGAAAAGACGTCAACTTCTATTCCCTTTCGATAATGATCTGAAAGTTAATAGATCGAAACTGGTCATCTGTGAGAAAAAGGGTATAGAAGTTGACGTCTTTTCAATAAAGGTACGTTATTAAACTACTTGCTTAAATATTCAGTATATTTACTTGTTACCTAATATTATATGAGAGTGAGGTGCCAATACGAAATTCACATCCGTTAATATAAAAATGTTTACTTTTGTAGCATTTGTTGACCATTAGAAAATACAAGAAAGTTTTGTCGTTCACAGCTTTGTGTTTAAACTCAGTTTTAAGTTATTTGTTTAAATTGACTTTCTAGTTGCTCAGTTTACAACATTGATAACAAATTTACTGAACTAAAATGCTCCAAGGTTTGGAGCCATGTAATATTCCTTGTCAAATTGTTATTTAAAAAAACTAAAGTGAATTAGGAGAAGTCGCTTCATGACCGTCGATTTCGGATCAGAAGCTGCCCCACGTGTATTTGAACCGGGTACTTTTATGGTATTTAAGTTTTTGATCGATTTTGGGGAACTAAATGGGCCATAAGGTCGTTTAATAAAATCAAAAGGGCAGAATAATGTCCCATATTTATTTTGATAAAATTCAAAAAAGTTTCATTCTAGTATAAAAAATCTCCAACATTTTTATTTCCAGTCAAAAAGCGTGCTTCTAGTTTATGGGTTTTTTTTTCTAACAAACTTGTCCGAGCTACTTAGAAAACTAATGTACTATTCCTAACAGTACCAAATCAGACATAAAATGCGCCGGTAGAGTGCAAATACATATATAAATAATATTTTTAATGACATCCCAAAACGTGTTCTGGAGACCATGATCGGTGCTCATTGACCACTCCCCCAACCTTAGGTCTCACCAAAAGAGTCACTGCAATATCTTATCTCTCCTTTGGAAATTCATTAAAAGTGTAATTATTTTAAGCTAATAATTATCAAGTCTGTTAAGTTCTGTATAAAGTTAAATAATCACATTTCTTATGTATGCTTCTTATATGCTGCCAGGAGAAGTTACACAAAACATAACTGTTTATACTGTATCTCTAAACATCAATATGAAAAATAATAATACAGTGGGCACCAGTTATAGCCACAATTATACCTGTGTTATAAGAGCAATCATGTTATAAAAGAATAATGTAGGCCTATAGAATTGTTAAGAAAATGTAATACACAACAGATTGAAGAAGAACAAAAAGTTAGTTTTGTTTTTTAATAATTGTTTATTCACTCTGATTTTTCATCAATTCCTCAATTCCATGTTGAAAACATAATACACGTTGTTTTGACAGTATAAAATCAATTTCTTGTTTCATTAGTATCACCAGTTATGAGGGAGTCTATGAGCAAATAAATACCAGTCAGGTTGCTAAAAAATATATAATTAGGATCTAGTTAAGTACGTAATACGAACGAACACTGTTAGGCAAAATCATAAAACACGTATAAATTGCAATCTAAAAACTGTAGTTACAAAATAAAATATGAATGGACTAGGAACTTCATTGATGAGACAAAAAGACCATTAAATATCAGATTTATTTTAACGTACAGCACTGCAACCCATGATGAACAGCTACCGGCATAATTTGCTTTCACTCTCTTCGATGTCGTTTGAACTTTATTGTGACATACTTTACCTGGAGTCAGAGGCATAGGAAGGTTGTTGTGGGCCACTGAGATGGTTTTTCCATACTAAGAGGAATGACGACAAAATAGGCAAATATATATTTTTGTTTATATATTATTCAAGACGAGTTTAATAACTTTGTCTGACAACTAATTTACATTAACAATTCAATATTATATACATATTGAAAGTTTTTAGTAACAAAATAAAGCTGAACTCGACTATAAAAGCGTGCAGTTGAGAAAAGGGAGGCCAGGGATGTTTCTTTCCTCCAAGTGTGTTTCTACAGTTTCTACTAGAGAGAGATGTAAACACTGTGTAATCAGTCCTATTGGCTGCCCTGCCAATAAATAAGTCACTTCACCAAAATTTGTAGAAAACAAAGTTAGGGGAAAATTAAACAGAAATCAACACTTTGTAAACTGAGATTTATTTAAATTTTCTGTACCGGGTATTACCTGACATTTTGCTAGACCACTTCCCAGCGCATTGTAATTGGCACTTTCTGTATTAGTTTGAACAAAGCCTCAGTTTCTTCATTTTTGTATTTCATTGGTTTGTCTTTTGCTATTTGTTGATGTAGTAACAGGAATAGTACGCTACACAGCTGTAAATTATTTTCCCTCTTACTCCTTCCCCAATGTAATTTCTCCTGGTGGCATAGTAGTGTGAGAAGGCGAAGAGAGCTTTGTGTATTTGTATAGTTGGTGTAGATTACACATGAAAAATTCTAGGCAAGTTTTCGTCCCTACTGCTATTATTGCCCAGTCGAAAAACATTGGTAAAATAAAGTCAGAGCTTGATAACTATACTGACAATGACGGTGCAAGGACTCTGCAAATCTGATGTTACATGAGAGTGGTAGTAGTTTGCCCAAGTTTGACATGGGAATTGACATAGAAATATTTTATACTGTTATAACATGAACTGACAATATTATCTTTGGGTGCACGTTTTTACACTCTTCTCCATTGTTGTGACCTCTTTCTGGTCATTATTTATGTTAGATTTTTATTTCCTTGCACTCTTATACTTTTAAATTAGTAATGCATGTAGTTACTGTTTTTAATGGATTAAAGTTTTATTATATTGATGTATTTTTTCTTTAGTTGTACTTAGATTATTAAGCTTTAAGTGTCTTTTTCTTCTTGTATGGTCACTGTTGCACGATATATAAGCATGTGCTCCTGTTATGATTTATTTCTATAGTTCTGGTCGAGTGAGATCTAGGCTTGCCCGAAGAAGCTATGTACCTGCAATAACTGCACCACCACCAAGGTAAGGTTTAGGAATGTATTTTAAATCTTTTTTTTAATTTTAAGCTTAATGGTTTTTTGTTATGACTGCAAAAAGTGTTCATTTTGTTCATTTTAATTGTAGGCAGAACAGATTTAATTTTTATAAATGTTTGAATTTTTTTAAAGAATGAAACTAAGTTTAAATCTGAAATTTCATAAATAAATCATGTTAATTAGCCTTTAAAAAAATGTTATGTATTAAATCAGTTTAGTACAGGTTCTCGATCCACAAATTTGTATCTAGTTTTTTCCCTCTTTTATAAAATATTATAATACAATAGACATCCGATTAGTGTGATCATGACTACCCTTGCCACATGGGTACTAGGTAAAATCTTTAATTTTCATTCTTTAAATAATTGTTGACAGTTTCCCCTTTTAACAACATCTTTATAGTAAAACAGAAACACACAGGGCAGATAGTGAAAATTTGGTTAAAACGAAAATGGCTCAACTTCTCTTGTACAATTTCTGAATACTGCAATATCTATATCAGTTAAAACGGGCTTTGAAGTAAAATACATAACAAAAATAATTACTCATACAGATCAGAAGTTCAATCGTTATTTACCCCAGTGACAACCTTTAAGATTTTTTAACAGTTTTTACTACATTTTGTTATATTTATCAATAATTCTAAATAAACACAAAACTAATTAATTGCACCATTTTCTAAGCAGAAGTGAGCTCTTCTGCTGGAAAAGCAGGATAAAACTTAAATTAAACCATCATTTTAAACTTCCGCTTAGAAATCAACTTTCAAATTTAGCACATTACATTACCAGATTGTAGTTAAAATAATAACAATGTAAACATCCTTGTTCATTCACGAGTAACATACTATTTGCAGTTTTTTAACGATTGATTATAAATCTATCAGTTTTTATACGTATAACCAGCATATTATGTACAATCAATATCTCAACATCAAATATTTAAGACTTGCTGGACTGATTATCAAGCCTTTAATATTTGATTAAAAACTCTGACCTCAATAAACATTTTCAAATTGTACCTTAAAGTATCAAAGGCTTGTCAATATATATTTGCTGATGATTACTTGTTGCATGAAACTGTTTTTGTCTTTGATTTGTTTAATTATTTTAATTCTATATATTTATGGTGCACACTTGATTTGAACCCTTGGCTAATATAGTCAATTTTAGTACTACTAAGCTATCTTCAATGAAATACAACTGACTACAGCAATAAAATGTAAAGATATTGATCTACATATTCTGCTTTAATCGTATTGTTACGTTAAACATCTAAGTTCTATGTAGAGAATATTACATGAGCAAAACTTTTCCAAAGGTTGAAATAATGTACAGTAGTCCCGCTATTCCGAACTAATTGGGACCGAACACTGTTTGGTTTAGCGGGAATTCGGAATAGGCGGATTTCATGAATAGTATCAACGTATTGACTTGTTAAGGCATAAATTAAGATCGGGGAAATCTGCTAGTGTCTGTTCTATACAGCGTTGATCGGCTCGGAGGAAAGCGAGGAGGAGATGAACGCTCTAACTGAACTCATATCACACATAGACGCGGCCAATGCTCTTGACCTCGCCTTAGTGTAGGTTCCATCCGTTTGTTTCTTCCTTTGTGTTACTATTCCGTTTTCTTCTAAAAACGGAAGGGAAGGGATAGGTTGTACAAACTGTCCGTTTTTTCCTCCCGCAGTCTGTCTGTTAGTACCGCATCGTCTTGAAAAAAAAATCGAGAAAAAAATAAAATTTCTTCGCGATAACGAAAACGGAGGAGAAAAACGGATGAACGCAACTGGTAGGTGGCAACAACACTACTATAGTTGTGGACAGCGTAACTCTGAACCAGGATCGCTTCACATCCGCTGTGTACATCCGTTAGACGCTAGCCTTTTCCTGGTTCAGAGTTATGCTGTCCACAACTATAGTGCCTAACTGTTGTATCTAATCCTTCCTTCTTTCTGATGGACCGGGTATCCGTTTCACCCGGCGTATGTTGCGGTAGCTTCCTTCCCACAAAACGGGTGGAAAACGTGAAGGAAGCAAAACCAGCTTTCATTCCAAGGCGCTCTATGTATGTCTCTATTTTACTTATTTGTATAACAATAAATGTATGGTTTTTCAAGAACGTCTTTTTAATTTCTCCTGTTTTTATGTTTAAAAAATCGGTATTTTTTCTGAACTCTGTTCGGAATAGCGGGACTCTACTGTACATTACAAATTCATACATAAGAGTAAATATAGTTTATGGCTTGATCATGGTAGATTGCCTCAATTAAGAGGTTAGGGTTTAACACATACATTGTACTGAAAATATATTTTTTTAGAGTCATTGACGGGTGGTGAATTATTATCTTGGGGGTTCACACCTACCGGGTGTCAAGGAAATTTAAAAAAATTTCAAACGTAAATATTGTATTTTTTACTACAATTTGACTGTTTTGAGACATCAGTGAAAAGCGTGTAATGGGAAAGAATCATATTATAGATTTGATGATAAATAAATTGGTAGGTAAATTGAAGGGCTGAAAAGCCAAGGGGTATAAGTGTAGTGAAGATAGTTTTCAGAAAACTCAGTTTAAAGTTAAACTGTTATAATCAAATCCAGGTAAAACCATGATCACTAAAACTAGTATATTTTTAATTGCTAGGTTCTAGACTAACATAATAACAAAGATTCATTTGATTTGAATCCTCTTATTCTTTGTTATCAGCCAATATTTGATAAAAGTTGTCACTTGTACCCCCTAGGCTGTTAACACGTTCACTGCTAAGGACGCACATGTGAGCTTGACAAAAAATATTGCGAGTATTTTCAATACACAATGCATTGTGTGCTTCGCACGCCAATCATGTTGGGAGTATTTTCAATACACAATGCATTGCATGCTTCGCACGTCAATTTTAAGCCTATGAGCTATGGACGCAGATGTGCGTCCGCTTTAAAATATTAGTGATTATTACGTAGAAAGGTTCAAAAATAAAGTAATTTCTACTTAATTAGGCTATGAATATAAAAAATAAAAGTTCCTAGCTAGAAAATAAGAAATTTGCATAGCGGTGAACGTGTTAACAGGAATTAGAAGTTATGTAATAAAACATAGGTTACAAGTAAATTACTTATGTAAAGTAAAGCGACTTGCATCACGGCTTCTAAGCTAAACAGCTCTTCTACGAAGTAGTTTTTTTTTCATCACTAGATCTCAGCACATGATAGACTTACAGTTATATTCCTTGGCCACAAATATTTTAAAGTGGTGAAGAGCCAGTTTCTGCACTTAACTCAATTATTAAAAAAATATCACTTATACCCCTTGGCAACTCCATTATTTAAAAAAATAACACTTATACCCCTTGGCTTCTCAGCCCTTCAATTAGTTATAAATGCAAAATTGAGAACAATGTTGTCTTGCATATTAGTATACTTTATTAGCAGGAGGTAAACAATCACAGAACGGGAATAAGCGGGTGTTTACATAACATAGATGTGAAGTCTATCTTCGGGTAGAGTCGGGAGTTGCGTATTTAAACTGCAGCGACAAACAGAATTATACTGGCAATTCCCTCTATCCCGCGCTGCACATTCTTTGAGTTGAACCGGAAAATATATATGACATTTCTAGAGCCGCGTGTTGTAACTCGCAGTCGTATTTTAATAACTTTTCACTCTACAATATTGTTAAAATATTATTGTATTAAAGCAAATTACTTTTGGTTCACTGAACGAGTGAACCTATAGCCGCCACTAGTCATTGATCTAAACATTATTCTTATTGATGTTTTGTGTAGTCACAGTTATTATTTTTCAAAATAGAATACTATTGTGCTTGCTTTTTAGTGTCATAATTTATTTTTTTAGCTTAATAAAAATATTTTTTTAAATTTAAATACATAAAGAGCTGCAACAGAGTTAGGTTCTGAAAGCCAACGTTTACATTAAAGCTGTTAAAAATATTAATCTTTAGAATTTTATAAAAAGTAAAAATTTGTGTTTTCCACCATACTGTTTTATTTAAACCATGCGACATTTCTAGCTAAATTTTAATCATTATTTTTATTTCAATGCAACAGTTTTAATACTTGTAATTCAGGCAACCTTGCCTATACATGACTTGTTTACAATCTTATATTTGATACACAATATTTTTTTAAACTTTATTACACCATAGTTGCACAATACTTTTTTGAAACTTGGAAATTTAGTCAATTTTTTTTTGTTTTCTTACCCACCTACTTCTTATTAGATACAGTTGTCTGTCAGGTATTATATTAGACAAAAAATTCGGAAATCAGATTAAAACTGTGCAACATGTGATGATTGGTAAAGTAATAATTTTAATACGTCATTTTATAAATTATATAAATAAATGATTATAATACATCATTTTATAAATTATATAAATAATTGATTATAATACATGATTTTATTAATTTAAAAAATTATGAACGCTATTTACAATCTTTAAACAATAAATTCAATACAATTTTTTTACAAACTTAAAAATCATAATCTCTTTTTCCAATGTAAAATTTCTTATTTCAAAATTATAATATAAATCAAAGCACTTATTCAAACTCATATTCCAAAGAACACATAAACTTTAAAACAATAATACCTAACGGCAGATCTCCTGGCAGAAGAGTCAGTTTCCCACTGTTATATCTTCTGAAAGTTCTGTAGAATGACTAAAGTGATATTTCCTCTAAGGATTAGATGATAATATTCAAACATTCATTCATTGTGACAGACCAAAATCCTTTGCTTAACTGAAATAGGTTCCCTTAGGACTAGTGAAGATAACCTGATTGCAGTTGCATTACTATCTTCTTAGATTGATCAATTATTGAACTCTAGGTTTTACTTAAAAATAAAACTTTATGTAATTCCTTATACTAACATTTATTTTTATTTTACTTATAATTTAGTTTTTAATACTTCATGTTACATATTTATCAAATGTTTATAAGAGAAGGTTTATAATGAAGTTAAGTGGTAATTCAGAACTTAGCTTTGAAATTTATCATTATTTGTTTTTGTAAATTAAATATTTGTATGGTTTTTAAGGGCCTGCAACCATTAATGTTGTAATATTTATGTTAGATTTTCTTTGTTTACTTTAGCATTCCCTCTTTATTTCTTGCTTTCTTTCTAATTAGGTATATTAGTGGCCATCAATATACATGGAATTCCATTATAAATAACAAGAGTTTATACCACTTCCACTATTTGAGCCTTACCAACCAAGATTTTGCCCATTACAGTTTTCTTAGTTCATAAGACTTAACACACAAAATTTATAACTATATGTTTACAAAAAAAGTAAACAAAATAATTATCTCTTAAAATAATATTTAAATTTTGAAATATAATCACAAAGTTTCTTCTCTCTTTTGTTAAACTCAAACTTTCTCCTAAAAGTAATGTTTTCACTTCTCCGTTAAAAGGTATATTGTGAGATTCCTAAAGTTTATTATTGTCCATTTCATAAACTGGACTTATGTCTTTGTTAAGGATCTGGGATAGGTAAAAACTAAGAATATTAAACCACTTGGGCACTTGATGGTGTGTGAAGTATCGCATTATTATAATTCCTGACTATTAACATAATATTATTAACTAAGAGGTTGTTTGTATTGTGATAAAAATATAAATAAGTAATGTCACCAAAGTTTAAATTACTAAAATTAATTTCATTAATACTTAAAGTAATTTTTAACAGTTTAATTTACAAGTAATTAAGAACTTTATTACAGTTTTCTAAAATCTTACAAAAGAAATAGATCAAACACATTGTATTAAACATGGTGGTTGGATATTAATCTTTAATCAAAACTTAACCAAAATATTTAAAATATCAAATTGAACTTTACTTTGTTACGTGTATGTTTTGTTTCGATAGGTAATAAATACCTAAGAAAGAAACTTAAAGCATGATGTAACTAATTCCTTTTTAAACTGCATGTATTTATTACAATATTAACCCACATCTTGAGCTTGGCCTATCTTTTCCAGGTATGGCCGGAAATATTGATTGATGTCTGCTGTTGTAAATAAAGTCAGTCTTGGCCCTGTAAGTAATTAATTACACCACATTATTTCATTTATTTCTTGTCACTTTAACTATCTTGGTAGTGATTAATCCTGTAATGGCTGTACATAATTATACTTTTGCATACTATTTGCTGTAGATGAGCTTATTAACATTCATTTTAAGATTTTGCTTGGCAAATAATTATCAGAATTTTATGTCAAACGTGGCGTAGGTCTAGATATTAAAAACTATACTATTGCCTGGACAGGCTTTCAATGGAAAACATGAGTTTGCATCTACATAAGACATAATGGAGAAGTCTTTTCCATCACCTCGTGTAGTGAATTTGAAAACGACATGAGAAAAAAACGTGAATTGAATTTTAAAATTAAACACATCTGTGGGATAGACAACACCAAACAGATGATAATATTCTTTATACTAGTGGACATGGCAATGCTTCGCTATTGCTTGATTTACCTAACCTAAAATTATATTCAGTTTTTGATCCAAATCAGTTGTTGATCAAAATCAGCTGTTGATCAAAATCAGCTGTTTTAAGCTTTTTATACGAACAGCTGTTTTTTGTGCCCCTGATAAAATCAAAAGAAATCTTTCTTCTTCTTCCTTAAGATTGACCTTCCATAAGATTAACATGGCAACTTTGAGGGCCACTGGGGCGAAGCCCTTAACATACATTGAGCTCATTTTAAGGGAAGCACAACTTCAGAGTGAGCTCTGTAAAATGACACCAAAAACATCAAAATCGGTTAAAAACTCTAGGAGGAGTTCTACTCACAAAATAACCCCTAGCAAATTAATTATGTATAGATTTTATTAAATATTTTCAGTTGCCAAACGGTTCAAAACCATGAACCTATACTCTTCCTTAACTGAAGATAGCATCCAAATTGAGATCCTTCCGCCTTTATTTTTTAATGTCTGGAAGTACTACAAACAATATCTGAAGCACATACATAAAAAATACTATCCATATTTAATTCATTTTAATGAACTCAGGAGGAACAAAAGTATTTTATAGCCAGCTTATTCACAATAATTAGTGTTTTCTTCTTTTAAACAAAATTGTACTAACACTTGTTCAATTAACTAGCAGAGTGCAAGTTTTTTTTCCAAATGCCTTTATGATTCTACAAACTAATATTAATCGGATGAAGACATTTAACAGATGAAAATAGGTACCTAACTGCTATAATATAAGTGGTATGTAGTTTACACCCATACTGGTCTGAACTACCTCATGACATACTATGCATTAACGTATGTATTTCAATGATCTGACATAAATTTTATTTTTCTCAAATCACCTTGCTTCTTTTTATAAGTAAGTTGTTTAGCGCTTTGCATGAGCAATTCAAGTTACTACTTTTGTGTAGTACTGTAGAGTTTCGCTTATCCGACACAAACGGCATGGCAAAATTTTGGTGTTAAGATTTAGCTTAAAACATCAAACTAAAATAAAACTGGTGGTGTAAATGACGGACACATGAGTCATAGTGAAGACAGGTGCCAAGAGACAGACGGAATAACTAGCTGTGGCAGGGTCGTGAGGAACAAAAAAAAAAACATGCTCACATATTGCAGTACTGATTAATGCGTTTTTTTTTTTTTTAATGGATTTTGAATAAACAAAACTCTACTGTTTTTAGTTTTGTGTTAGCTTTTAAAAAAATAATATATATAACGTGTTAAAATTTGGCAGGATGTTTGATATTTTTGTCCTATAGACATAAAATTATTCCGATGTAATTCACACCTTAGTTGTTATTTATTTCTAGTAGGGCAGAATATCTATGTTCTGCAGAATGTTTGTATAATGGTTTATTTGGGGGTTGGGGGGTTAAATAATATACCTCAAATTGGTATACAGATGTAGTCAGTGCACAGTTATCAATCTTCTTTTTCTGATTTTAGTGATGCGACCATCCAATCAGCACAACCCGAACGAGCCAGAAAAAGAGACCACGACGATTCAGACTCAGAACCTAAACCCAAAGCTTTCAAATCATCTAAAGAAGAAACTGATACTGTTACGGTAGATTAAAGACAATTCAATTATATTCTTCAAAAAATTCTTACATTATTTTAATACCTACCTGTTGATGGTTTATATTTGACTTAATTTGTTTTACTTTATACAACTATAATTAATTGTATTTACTTCTCTATGTTATAAATTCGTACAAACTCAATGTAGTTTCGATTTCTGTATGTTGTGATTTGAAGAAACTTATATTGGTCATTATAGTCCTTGTAGCTTAGGTCATGTATTTTTAGTTTCAATAGTTATTATTTCACACAGTTTACATATCACTAGAACAGATCCTTAGTTCCTTTATTGTAAGTAATCTACAATCTAATGTATAGTTTAAACTGTAATTGACAAACCACAACTTTATACAATATTGGTTACGCTTCTAGTGTCTGAATTGTACCTTTTTGTTTTCTCTCTAAATTTTAAGTTATGTCATCTACAAAATTAGTACATTTAAAGATTTTAAGTCTACAATATGCAGGACAGCTATTACAAATTGATATTATTAGAAATTGCGTGTCAGTGGAATTCTTTGTTTTCATTTTAAAATAATTTGAATGTATTAATTAATTGGTTTGTCAATTATTGTAAATATCAAATAAAATTAATAATTTGTATAATTACATTTACTAGGCTAAATTGTTGTAACTGTATTATTTATTATTATATCAGTATCAAAAATGACAATTGTTGATGACTACATACAAATAAACGTCTCAAATGTATTGCAAGTTTTTTTTTAGTTTTATCTTCCTAAAAAGTTTAATCCAAATCACACAGAAAGCAAAAGGGATTTCTGCTTCATGAACTGAACATAAAAATTACAAATTGATAGCGATTTGGTGTCCAAGATAGGCAATTTATAAATAATTTTATTGTAATCCCCACTATAATAATTTGCCTTGTTTTAAGTCCTCTGTCCTTTGTAAGTTTTTTAAATCTCAAAACTATAATCTCAAGAAAGATATAATTTGGCAGGAAGGTGTTCTTTAAACAAAAGAGTATCTGAATATATTTTTGCTTTGATTTATTTATTAGTTTATTAAAAATGAATAAGTATTTAAGCATTATTTTTCTATAGTTAAACATACAAAGAAACAGCAGTCAACAATAAACCCTGATTCAAGATGTAACATCTGATTACGCCCATTCGTCAACAAATGCGAAACCACTTAAGGTTATGTTAACTTCTAGGTTAGGTTTTGTGTTGATATAGAAGGGATACTAATACAGATTCATAACAGTTGATTAGCTTCAACAAATCAAAACAAAACCTAGCGTATGGTTGTCTTTACAACTTCTAGGATAGTGTTCTGTGTTGATATTAAAAGGATTTATGGTTATAGTAGGGATAATCATGCAGATTTATAAAGCTGATTAGTTTCAACAATAAAATCAACTCCTATAAAAGTGATTGTAAGTCCGTACGTGAGTAACATATAATATAACAGTTGATTTCATCCATCATCCTTAATACTTAAACAAACAAAGTGTAGATTATACTTTGGCGTTATGTTTACAACTTCAATCATTATAGTTAATTATGAAGTTGATTTTTTTTTAAATATGAGTTATAGAACTAACGTATGCTTGCAATACGTTATAATATTTGCTTTGAGGTTATAAACTGTATAAATACAACCTTTTCAAAATATTCGTTTAACTTCGGAAACATTCGTACATCTTCATATAACATATAAACATATTCGATTATTAATTTCTTCACTATAATATTAGTAACTTCTAAATCGTTTGATCTATCAATATGAAAAAAAAGCAATTAAAAGATAATATTTGTATCTTTCTTCAAATATATAATAACTAGGGGACACCCCTGTTGGAACCTTCTTTACACATAATCATGTTATGTTTTCTTTATAATAAAGGTATAGGATTAATAATAACCCCAAAGCTAAGATGGTAAATAATGTTAAATGTTCAAATCAAATTATTTCTTATATTTTATAACAGCAGTTATAATAAAGGTTTAAAGAACCAGCAAGGTTCAGGTCTACACTTTAATAAATAAATAAAGTAATACTCTAGATAAATAAAACGTTTATGTATTTGTTTGAATATATGTAATTCATCCTTGTATCTTTAAACAACTTAAACTACTTGGCACTCTTTTATAAATATATTTTGTAACTAATTATTTTTTGATCATGTACAACTAAAACTTGACAAAATTTTAGAACAGTTTTGGAAATTTTGAGTAATAATAATAAAAATGGTTATCAGAGCACCTCCTTCCACTCAAAATTCTTAGTTCGACAACCTGTTGGTGTAATTTCCACTTTATAAATTCTAAACATTTGGCTCTGGATAAGGCCACGTATTTGTTCATGGCTAAAATCTGGCTCCGGTAAATAGAGGCCTACTCGATCAAGGGTTTGGCCTTGAGCTTTATTTATGGTCATGCAGAATGCCAATCAAATTGGAAATTGTCTCCGTTTGAAGGTGAAAGGGAACACAGTGTCTGATGGAGTTAAATCTATACGCGAGAGTAAAACTTTCCTACCCTAAGACCATGCTTAGTTACTTCTAAATATAAACTATTTTCAAACATTTTTCGTACAATCAATCGCGTTCCGTTTGATAACCCTTTTCTCACATTCAAGTTTCATAATAACATAACTACAGAACCTTCTTTCAATCGTAGCGAATGAGGTGTTAACACACTGGTTTCAAGACTGTATAAGAATTCACTGGGGAATTGCAAGAATTCGTTTTGATCTTCAGTTATCAAGGTATTTACGCTCGTGTAAGTCTTCTCTTTCCCTGGCAGTAAATTCAAACTTTTCTATAAATTTTTTCGCAGTGTTAGTTTTTTGGTGCAAGAATGGACACTTTAGATATATAAAAACTGTTTTACGATACTATATCGCTGTAGATTTCACTGACTATATCATTTTCTGCAATTATGGAATTTGGTAAATCGATTAAAGTATTTGTGTTTTCGGGTACTACAGTGGGGTATTCGCCATTACCAATGCTTATCAATATCAAAAACTTTGAAAATTCAAGTGAATCGTTGCTGGCTATCATGTTGGTGGATGAAAGATTTTGAAAATTAGACATAACAGAGAAAATTTCACTGAATTATGAACAGCAAGCTCTGGATCCATGAGTTACGACGGGTAACACTTCCCTGAAACATCCACCTAAAACAATAATCTTCCCTCCAAAAGGTATATCATTTCCCATGATGTGTAGTAGATGATTGATACATTTTAAGGCATGTTTATTTGCCATGGTTGCTTCATCCCATATTATTAAGCGAACTTTATTAATAATATCAGCTTCTTTGGAGTTTACTTTCAAGGAGGTTACGGGTTGTTCATGAAGATTCAAAGGTAATTTGAAGTGACTGTGCACAGTACGACCATGAGGAAGGAGCATGGCTGCAGTTTCAGTCCAAGCTACAGAAATAACTGGAAAGCCTTCTTTAAGGCAACTATGGATCAAACACTACTATGGATACAATAGTTTCACCAGTAAGTACCTCCTGGCCCATCAATGAAAAATACGTTACTTGCATTAATCCTATACTCTAATGAGCAATGTCTGTTTGTTTGTTTGTACGTATGATTGTTTGTATAGTATAGTGATCGCAAAAAAATCGATGTTGAGATTTTTGTGGAAATATCCGTTTTGGGACCCCCCCAAGTCCAAACAGACGGTTTTTACAAAATGTCTGCATGTATACAAAGCTAGAGAGAAAACTATTCAATCGATTTCGAACAAATTTGCACCAAACATGTCAATTAGGCCTGTATAAATGCACAAATTTTTTTTCAAAACAAACCCCTTTTTGGCCAAAAAATCTGTTATTTTTTATAAGAAACGGCTCTAATGATTTTGATAAAATTGGGCTTATTTGTAGCCCTTAATGTACCCTACCATATGCAGAAAACCGCAACTTTCTAAACATTCTCATTTAGCTAATAATAATAACTGATTTTTGGGGGTTTTTTGGCCAAAAAAGGGGTTGTTTTCAAAACCTTTTTTCGTGTATCTATATAATAGGCCTAATTGACATGTTTGGTGCAAATTTGTTCAAAATCGATCAAATAGTTTTCTCTCTAGCTAAAAATAATAATATTTATTAGTTACTTTCCAATTTTAATGTATCCCCACTCCTACTTTAATACAATTATGAAGTCACAGTGAATCTGTTTAATAATTTAAATATGTTTGTGAGAAAGTATGTGCCAGTTTCTGGTACCGTTTATTTTAACTGTAGTACTCAATTATTATCTAGTAAAATAAAACTCATATTATCTAGTTTGTTATCAAACTTAAAAAAGACATTTTCTTAGCTTGACTAATTTTTGTGTATGCTTACCAAGCATCTTACAAAACAATTAAATGTTTTTCTTAAAGAATTTTTAGATAATAAATAACATTTTAAAAAAATATTTATGTAGACTGTCAGTCAGCTTGTAAACAAACTTGGTTGGATTCAGGTACAAGTTTTATTAAATCAACTAAAAATCTTGAGATAAAAAGTTAGTACATAATTTCTGAAAAATATACACCCTTATTTTAAATTATTTTTGTTTAGTCCGTACAATGCACAAAGAGTTAAATTCAGAAAAAACATGAATTTAATCATTATGTTTTCACCTTATTCAGGAGGTATTAACCATCCACCATTCATTTAAAAAAACCTATCCAACCCATTAATGACAACACTTTCACACAAATTATTGCAAGTTGTGTTCCAAAAATGCTCACCAGAGGTGGCCCTACACACGCCGCGTAGACGCCGATTTCGGCTTAGAATGACCGGTCCAGCAATGAGAGTGAACAATAAACGATAGTAAAATCTCAAAATAATCTGTATGTCTTCAATACTGCACAACTGTTTTGACAGTTTATTTTATTCGACGGCAGTTTGTGGTTGTGGGTATTAACTTAGGGATAATTGTAGTGTTGGTATCAGCAACACTGTCTATCGAGACTCGACTGACTGTCAAAATCGGCCAGCTTTCACAGTCCCGATAATTAATAGAATTTGTTTGACATTTTTTGTTTTCTTGTTCCTATAAAAACTATTTAATTTTGTTTGTGAAATCGTTTTTAATATTATTAAACTGAAATTTCAGGAAGTAGTCAATGGTAAAGAGACATTGGACTGAAGTATGAGTGAGGAATTGATTGTCAACCACAATCATTAGTAATCTTACTATGTTTCTTACATATTTTCTTGTAATTATTTTTCTTTTAAATATAATTTAACATTATTTACAAATGCATTTATTTGTGCGCATCTTTTTGTATGTTCTGGCAGAAAATTGAATTCATTTAGGCCTTACAAAAATTGTATGAACAGTAATTTACCTGTTGTTCAATAAAAATAATAATTAATAACTAGTTAATGGACCTTATTTGCCACCTATGGAAGTACTAATCGATCTATTTGCAAAATAAAGAGAAGGGAAGGCGAAGGCTCTTATGAATTTTGCCTTGGACCCTGTAAATTCTAAGGCCACGCCACTGCTCACAGTCGTGCACAAAACCAAGAGACTTGGCGATGCTTTGACATTTCTTACCCGATACAGTGATGAGGGAGACTAAATTTTAAACCAAATCGTGACTGGTGACGAAACTTGGGTTCGCCATATGACGATTGAATGTGATAATGTGAAAAACTATGTTGAGTTATGGTTATCATCTACGGCGGGAAGTTTCTTCAAGGAAGGTTTGTATAATCTGATCACCAACTATGACAAGTGTCTAAACTTAAGTGGAAACTATGTAGAAAAATAGTGCAAGGTGTGCTCTTTCATATAAAATCAAATTGGCTTAAACAAAGTTTTTTTTCAAAACTGTATACTCACATTAAGGACACACCACAGTATATGGATTAAGGCAGAATTTAAATTTTCCACCCACTATTCCAAAAATAAGTTGTGAGCAATATAATAACAAAGGCTATCTCACCAAGAAATATTTTTATAAGAACTTTTTAAACAAGAGGATGTTTAGTACTTTAGAGAGTTAACTAGAATTAAATCTAGATACTCCTTAAATAAAAGTTATAAATTAATGAAAATTATCTTTATAACAAAGTTTACGCTGATTATGGCTGCTGGATTATATGGTTTATTTAGGAAACCCTGTATGACTAAGTAGCAGGTACAGTCGGTTGTTATGTGACAGCTCTTGCCGACCATTTTATCACAGTTAAATGGAAGATGGACTCAAGAAAATTGACAAGATCTTTCGTACCACAAAAGTTTTGTGCTCTCTCCTAGCGCCTTCACATCTCAAACGACTTATACTGTAATTAAATAAACTAAAAGAAAGAGGGTACCTTGGTACAATGAGTAGCGCATGCATACAGCTTACTACTGTTGCATCAGTTTCTATCTAGTTGCTACTCTCCTATCTCCATCAGTCTAAGGCCGCTATTAGTCGTGGATAACCAGTGTACCACCGGTTGACGGTGGTGTGGCGGGGCATTGAATCAAATTGTAGCTATTAGCCGTGAAAGATCGGTTGTACAACTAGTTGATGACTAGTTTACAGATTGCTCGTAAACTAGTACCTACCACACCAGTTGTCCACGGCTAATAACGGCCTAACTGGCATAAATTAAACACTTTACGCAAACAAAAATTTGTTTAACTTACTGCGGACAGTCTGCTTGAGTGAAGTGAGTAAAAAAGGAGAGGTAGTTCCCACCCATAGAGGTGAAGTTTTAGTTTTTTTTAAATAAGTAACAAGTCATATTTAAGCTATTTCTATTAGAGAAGTAATTTTAATTTAAGTTTATGAGGTAGGGCCTAATATCTAAAATAAAACCATTTTAAATTTTGTTTGCCTTTATTTGATACAAGCATCGAGTGCACCCCACACCTAGTTCTGTAGTATGAAGAATCTTTTACATAAGCCCTAAAGTGATAGTGTTTTAATTAAAAAATATTTCTAAAAATAAATTAAAATACACTAAAACTAAATAATATTTTTACATAGTTAAAATATACCTTTGTCTCTTTTGACAAAGCGGTCAAGTGAATATAAAATGTAAAATATTATGAAATTTAATTTGTATTGGAAAATATAATCCAAAATACAATGTCAATTATTAAAAACAGATTAATATAAACAATAATGAAACCCCGGGGCATTAGTAATTCTCAGTTTTCTTCTGCCATGTCGTTGACATGTTCATTAATTTGGAGCAGTTGTCTCATGAAACTACGGTCACTTAATATGTTGGCGAGGTGATGAAGAACCAAAGCCAAATGTCCATTATCATAACCTAACTGTTCATTGCACATTGTTAATGCTTCCTGTTGTGCTGAGTCCAACTCCTATGAACAAAAAATTACAACAGATTGTTATTTCTATTATGCAATATTGGAATAAATTAGGTTAGAAATATACTGAAGTTTTTTACCATTCAGTATACATAAAAGTGACAGAGGAAAGCAATATGACTATGACCATTTTATTAAAAGAGAATTTATTATAAATACTTTTACATAATAAAATCATGATTTTATAAAAACTTACCAAAGGCAAATTTTTAAAACATCTGAAGCTCATCTTTTCTCTTTTTTTATTACTGCCGTCCTGGTAGAAAATAGTGAAGTTACAGTTGCCTTCGTCCAATAGGGGAAAATAAATACCAGCAATTAAATGACCTTTTGTGTTACGAGCCAGCAGACTTCGGAAATTATAAACCAAATTACGACGTTCAGTTACACAAATTGCTGAATTGAAAGGCCTAGCAACAAAGATGGCGCTGAATGTCATCTTCTCAGGAGCAGATCCACGTTTTTCCTTTACTCGCCAAACAACATATCTACTGTCTAATGATGACAATGAGTAGTTGTAATCTTTTCTGCAATGACCATCTTCCGATTGCATAAACCAACCTGAAAAAATAAAAGTCTTAATTAAAATACTAAACAATCAAGAAAAATCTATTAATTATTATATCCTAATTTTAAACTTTTCTAGATTTGATTTATCTTATCTTTTTCATATTACCTTTATTTCATTACATTTAAATATAAATATGATTCATGATTTTAAGAGGTATTTTTTCATTCTGATATTTTTATTTTATATCATGTAGGCCTAATAACTATTTATATTATTGATACCAGATAATTTATGGCATATTTTACGAAATAAAATATTACACAACTAGCTTATTAGAACACGTTGTCTTTGGTAGCAACATACACACTGAATATAAAGTGTGAAATTCCCAAAGCGGATGTATTACTGTTTAAATCAGGGTTGAAATACTTTGGAGAAAAAATTGTTTTATGACAATAAAGTAAAGCTATTGTGTATGCCCATTTTGTTTTATTTTAATATATTAATTACTTATTCAGATGTGTAAATACTAAGAAATAATAATTTCTTCTACAAATTACTAGTAAATATTCAGAACTCAAAAACCACTATAATTGTCAGAATATGATACTGCAACACTACTTATTAGATTTATTACTTAAACACACAGTTTTGAAATGCTATAGAAAGCACAAAGAACAAAATTGTGATTCTAATGTAAAAATAATTATTTATATTAAATTTTATGAGCCTACCGCAGACAATGAATAGTTCTTATATTTCTCTCTACTGTTTGATTTTGTATTAAAATAATGCAATAGCTCTTTATAAATTGCTAGTAAAATACTGATTCAACAATCAATAATTGTACAATAAAAATCATGAGCATTCAAATTACCTGTATGCGGATATGATTCGTCTTGCATGACCGTGACAACTCGAGCAACATGATAACCTGGATCTAAAAGCATAAGTCCTTTCCTGCCAGCAATCTCAACATGTAATGATACTAAAACATGTTCCTTTTCCGTTGCCGCTGGATCTGGATCTTCGCTCACATAACCGTGTATGTCATCAACTGCTTCCTCACATGATACCAGATGCAAACGAGAAGAAAGACCAGGAAATTTGCTCTCTAATGAAGATAATCGGTATAAAAGGGTTAAGCCAAGACCGACACAAGTGTGATGATCAGGAGTAATGGGTGGAGTGTAGGTTTGAAAGAAATTAAACAGGTTGCTTTCTCCACTTGCATAATACTCTTCATAAAATCTAAAACAGATCATAACCAATATGGTAAAAATACAACTACTGGTACTGTATTCATAAAAAATATAGAAAACAAGATAATATCTTTCTATAATTTTCTATCTTTGGAGAATATTATACAGGGTGTCCCATAAGTAAAGTGCCAAACTTCGGAGAATGGTTCTATGGGTCAAAATAAGAAAAAAAGTTCATATAAACACAGACCTGAAAACGCTTAGTTTTCTAGATATCCGCCATTTTATTTTTTGTATGAAATAATTCTTATCTAGAGAAAGGTTTGACGGATTGAGTTCAAACTTGGCATGAAGTTTAACCTAACAATGATATATCTCAAGAAAAATAAGCGATTAAATCCAATTATGAGTTTCAAAATGGCGGCTGTTTGAAAATTTCAAACAGAAATTACTCAAAAACCGTACATTTTAACAAAAAATGTCAAGATACCTTTTTTGTAGCCCTTTTCATTCCCTTTCGGGTGGTGTAACTCTGTCAAAACAATCGGATGAAGGATAATAGCTAAGTTAATGATAATGACAGCAAATGTTCATACAATATTGCTGTGTTTACTGTGTTGGTACAGGATGCCGGGTTGAATAAAACAATTATTACACGATTTTTTAGTAATAATCTGTTGTGGCCCTACTAGAAAATATTATTTTAGCCAGAAAATACAACTTTTAGGTTAGTACATCATTTTGAAAAGGATATAACATGTGTAACAATAATAACAACTTTATTTTCTAAACACCAATCAGGTCTTCAAAGGTTTGTTGTAAAAACTATGTATTTAAAACAAAAAATGTTAATTTAATCAACCCTGTACCTATTTAATGAGATTTTTTTCAATACTATACATACTGTACTCAATTTACTTTAAATAGTTTATTTTGAAAAAAAACTTACAATAATTATTAGAATTTAGCGTATTGGCTCACCTAGCAAAGTTTCCAACAGTGTTATAATGATGAGCTTGTAGCAATTGTTGTACAGTTAACTCAACAGTTAATGCCAACTCTTCATAAGCTTCAACTGTCGACAAAGATAATGCCTCCGTAGGGTTTCCCCATGAGGGTAGTGGTAAGGGGAGTCCCTCTGGCCACTGACCCCCTGTTCCACCCCTCAGCCAGTCCCATGCTTCTGTCTCGAGTCAACTTGGCCATTCACTGCCCCAGCGACCAACTGTTGGCACATACCCACTCTCATCCCTGCAGTTGCTAATTGCCTCTACAGGGGGTTCCGATATTAATGAGTTTTTCTCTCGCTCTGCAAAATCAAAACAAAACATGATCTTTTGAAGTTGTAATGAATAATAATTATAGTATAAAAAAGCAAAACTATTTACGGTACCAAACAAGAAATAGAGTACATGAAATATAATGACATTTAAATTCTCAAAGACATTTTTCACAGTTGGACACAATAAAACTTACCAAATATTAGAATATTATGTTATTAAAGTTAACAGAAATGTTCAGTTTTTTGTTTAAATTAATTTTATTTTGATATAGGCCTAGATGGAATGCGGAACATTCATACTACTTATGCATTTGATATGTTTATTTACGATTTGATCACAATATCAATAATGATGTCTATCTACATTTATTATGAAGATCTCAAACAGTATTACTGTACAGCAAACATTTTGTAACTAAACGTGACTTACAAAGTAATTTGTTAATTATTAAAACAAATTGTAAATAAGAGCCCAGAAAAATTAATAAATGTTACGTTTGAAGATAATTATTTAAAATTTATTTTTACTACGGTATTGGCTTGTATAAAAATAATGTATTTTATCTATTTCCTTTATTAATAATCAGGAGAAAGAACGTACAATCATTATTAACATTTTCAATTAGGTTTATTTAAAATGAATCGTTTGTTAAAGATTTCACGAAAATTGTGTTAATTATTTGTAATACGAGTGGTGGGCGTTTGTCTTCCCTGTCTGCACAACTTTGTAAGTCAGGCGCATGTCAAATAGAAGAACTTTAACTACGTGGCTTTCATACAAAAATCAGGTCATAGTTAAACCCTCGTGCATATTTAACTTAAATAGTAAATTAATAATTAGAAAATTTACTAAATTGTTAAACGTAACCTTTACAAGAATATAAATGTAAGCAAACTTACCCATAAACCAGTAACCACTAAATTATAAAAATATCCCTCCTCTTAAATCGCACGATCCAACCACAGCAGTAAACTCAAAACTGTTTGTCTGAAGACGAGAATAGACTATTTATAGTGATAGCTGTTGTAGTTGTCCCCCTCCCCCTTAATCCCCACCACGTTTAATAATTATTCTCACTTAAAGTCCAACAATGCAGCTGCATGATTGACAGCTGATAATTCAGCACCAAGACACCACAATGACTCACTAGCTGAGCAACGTCCTTTCGACTGACACGTCATGGCAAACTTCTCCTCCTTGCCGATGACGTCACAATCAATAGTTGCGCACACCCCTCCATTTTACAACCCACAAGCACGCGGAATATCCACATACCACGTGACTAAATTACGTCACAGCAGGTTATTACACGTTCCACGAACTATTTTATTGAAATTTGCCTCGTGTTTTTTTTTCTCATTTCAATTGCCTCTTTTACGAACACTTATTTTGTTTCTCAAGATATTTTCATTCTTGGTTCTACGGAACTCGTCATTGGAGTATTTGAAACACAAGTGACCTACGTATACAAATTGAGGTCAAGTCCAACTTAAATGTAGGCCTACATGCTGTCTAATTATTGTTAACCTTCATGTTTAGACTTTGTGCCATTCGCAGTTTTGTAATATCTCTATTTATTTTGAATTAAATTGTACCATATCGATAAAAACTAGATGCACTGATTATTTTTTTATGAACTCAAATGTTTGTTGTTTAATGTATGACTATTAAATTACAAATGACGAAATTTTACATAACAAACGAAAGTTGAGTACACAATTACTCTCTTAACAGGTTTATTTAAATTACAGCTTCTGTCCTGGGAGTACATTTTATCAGATTTAAAAAAGACAAATCTGAATATGTAACTCTCTTTGAAATTTGAGCAACAACAACAATTTGACCTTCGAAACATCTGGATCTTGATGAAAAGTGTGTCAGCCGCATAGAAACACGTAGGTTGGAGTCTAAAGATATAGTTTTTTACAACATCCTCAGTTCACGAGACAAAAGAATGTTAAATCTATATACAGTATGTATAATCCAAATACCACTCACTGACTCACTGATCACGAAATCTCAAAAACCACCGAACGGATTGGAATGAAATTTGGTATGTAGCATCACAGATAAAAGAACAACTAATAGTTTCTTTTATCTGTGGTAGCATCCACTAGTTCCCTAGGTTCTCGCTAAGAAAGGTTTTCAAAAAATTCAAAATTTTAGGGGGTTTGGGGGGTCAAAGTTTCGAACTAAAAATCCCCATAAGAAATATATAGTGTATTATATTTATTGATATATATTTTTTGTTAATTTACATTTAACTTTGATTTGTCTATCCGTGCAAAGCCGGATCGGGCAGCTAGTTATATTTATTTATTTGTTTACTAATTGCTAACATCAATTTGGGTTAGTGAATTATGCCCAAACAATGACTCTCCTCACAGTTGGCAGTATAAAGTAGAAAATTTGCCAGATTTACAGATTTTTGGCTCGCTTCAGTTCAAATGAATATTCTGCGCAGTAAAGTTCGGCAGGGGTCTTTAGAATCAAATTAAACTCGAATTTTTGAGATGAGAAATATGTCCAAGCCACACAAACTTAAACGATGTTCATTGATTAATTTATTTTGTGTTTTTTCTAATTATTACAACCGTGACAAAAAGCAGCTTATGTAATTCAAGATCACTGTAGTTTTCTAGACAGTTACAGGTTTACAGGAAATGTTCGGCCCAACCATTCCAATTGTGTAATTCTTTCAACACATTATTTGCAATCATCTTTCTCGAAATCAATGTGGGTCATCTTTTACATGCACATTTTCAATAAAAATTACAAACTTTTTGTTTGATAAGAACACACAAATTTTCGGGCATCACAAATCGTCCGATGTAATTTGAATAGTTGTGTGAAAGAGTGAAAGCAAGCTGTCCAGATTGATTTAGTGTCAACACTCATGAAACATTTCTAAGTGAATCACAAATACTACTCTCAGACAATGAATTTCTTTTCCTTTGTAGAGTAAGTATGTATAGCCCCTAAGAATCTTGAACTCCTAGAAAGTAAACCCTAATAACTAGTAATGTGAAGTTTAGTATTTCAAATTTTAAGTTTATGGGTTTAGTACATTATAGCCTACTATGTCATATTATACAAAGTACCAGGAGACCGAGCTAAGCTCGATTATAAGCAGGGCTATGATTTCACTAATAAATATTGGATTATTGAGTTTTGAGGTTAGGCCTATAACATTAAACAACTAAATAAAGGGTATATACAACATTAGGATTACCTGTAATAAAAATACAGTTTAAAGGATTAGCCATAATCTCAACGCTATGCCTCAGAAATAAGTCAGGCCTAAATTAAAGTTTAATATTTCAATATCGATTTAGGCCTAGGGCCTAGTTCGCTCACGTCAATAACTATTATTGCAAATTTCCGTGAACATCGTTTAGGTTAGGCCTATAACATTAAACAACTAAATAAAGGGTATGTTTATTTAGCAGAAGTATTCGTTGCCATGGTAACTATAGATACAACATTAGGCTTACCGCTTACCTCTAACAAAATATACAGTTTAAAAGAAAGCAGATGATTATTGTAATGGCATTGAAAACATTTGCATCAGCTGTGCTTTGTATTGTTTAAAATGGACAAATTTCACTTTTTAATTTAATAAAAAGACGTAGAAAACTAATTTTCCCAGACTGGTGACCATTTCCAATCGATTTCTCGTGGCCAAAAGCCCCATATAAAATGAAAAAATGAAAAATCCTTAGACGGAGATTCCAGATCCATTTAGCAGACAAACAATTATCTCTCGCTTTAGAAGATAAGATACATACATATAATATAAAGAATAGTAGGCCTACTGCAGCTCTTGGGAGAACCATGGCTACCGTCATTAACCAACTCCGCTGCCATTATTAACAACAATAATTCTACTTTTTATCAGAGTTGATGTACAGTTTATACAGTAGAATTATATCCCATATTTACCCATTGGAGTCTGATGGTGTTTTCTAAAGAACTGTCAAAAATACTCTAAATTCCATTTCCAAGATAGTTGCAATTCTTTTCTGAAAAAACTGAGTTCAATTTAAAGAAAAAAATAATTCGTAGAATGTACAACGCACAAGGTCCGTTTCCTAGCTTGTTATTTGTTATTCGATCTCTCTCCTAGAAGAGTCGTTTCTAGGGTTACGGAACCCTTATAGGATAGCTCGTTCGTCTGTCACAGACAACTATCTCAGATACAGATAGACCTAAATGGACCAAATTGAAATTTGACCATGTTATAAAGCATGCTAACCCGCTTATTCAAAACTGAAATATATTATTTTTGGCTACTATTAAATTTAAAAAGGTCAAAGATTGATAGCCTAACAATTAATATGAATAATATACTTTCGTGTGGAGTATCGTTTAGACGGACTTTAATTGAATAACAACTCCATGTAAAAAAATAATTTTGTGATATAGGCCTACATGCAGTTTTTCGGACATTTTTTTAATTGTTGCTGAACTCCACAGCATCTGTTTATTTTTAAAAAAATACTGCAGATAAAATGTTGACCTGTGGTAAAGTTTAAAAGTAGCAACATAAAATGTCCAACTACAAGGCGGTGACCAATGAATACAGAATACTTTGCGGTGACACACTACATAACACGACAAAACGTGATTGTTTTCGTACTGGTACCATGGGCGCCCATATTATATTTCCTGAGGGGGGGCTAGAGACCGGGATATGGGGACACGTTCACTGCTAAGGACGCACATGTGAGCTTTACACTGACCACTATGAGAAGCGGCCGACGCAGAGTGCATTGTACGCCAACCCCGTATTGGAAGTATTTTCAATACACAAAGCATTGCGTGCTTCCCGCGCCAACCCCCGTACTGGTAGAATTTTCAATACACAGAGCATTGCATGCTTCGCAATGCTAATGCCAATTTTAAGCCTATGTGCTATGAACGCACATGTGCGACCGCTTTAAAATATTAGTGATTATTACATAGAAAGGTTCAAAAATAAAAAATAAATAAATTTCTACTTATTTAGACTATAAATATAAAAAATAAAAGGTCAGCTCCTAGCATAGGAAATATAAAATTTGCGTAGCAGTGAACGTACCCTCCCCTTCTTCGGCAAAAGGGATATTTTTGACCTGCCCAAGAAAACTTTTAAAATTTGGGAAGCCACACAGCATTGAGTCTGTACCTTTACACCGTCAGTGAATACACAAAGACCTATAACACTCCTAGAGGCCGCACCAAGTAGTGAAACAGCAGCTCATGCTTGAACTCTTGTAAAAAATAAAATAAGTATATAATGTAAAATAAAACGGCACATAACATTTAAAACATATTTGAGTGCTAATCTCTTTAAAGAAAAATGCCTGACTATAATTAATTAATAATATACATATTTTCCTTTCCCTGGGAGCTAGGGGGGGGGGGGCACCCTTTGCCCCTAGGTATGGGCGCCCATGACTGGTACCCCTATTTTATTAGAATGGCTCAGCTCTTACACTTATTGCCATCTTGCCCAGTACTGTTATTGATTTTGTATGTAAGAACATTTTATTTATTTACACAATAATGAATGAGTGTAACGCTAAATTTTGAGTAGAGTTGTTGTCTGTAGGCTAATAGTGTAAACAATTATTTCGTAAAGATGAAACCAAAACTTACCTAATTAAGCCTAAGTTTTAGTTTGTCTAGGTGGTTACACTTTTTATAAATGTATTTTTGTATATCATATACAGTAATTACTAGCTCAAGTCGTTCGAATAACAGTACAAGCTACTATGTAATAAATATTAAAACAGTCAACATTAAAAGCCGAGGGGTTAGCGTACCTTATTTAAAATCTCAAGAACCCCAGCTCGAATCGATTTGAAGACCATGGATGTTTGTCTGGTTGAGAAAAAGACAATGACAGCCTGTCGGTGTTTTTCACCTTAAAACAAAACAACAAATATATAATATACATAAATTGGTTTCCTTATGGCACTAAACTTCTGGAACGATTTTTTATATCCAAAGAAAGATACGACCTGCAATTGGTACTTTGTTCCTGACAATTGGCCTTTTAGTATTTTTAAACCACATAACTTTGGACGTAGATAATATTGTAAGGCAGATTTTTCATACTTATAATTTATAAAACGTTTTAAAGTTTACAAAAAAGAACAACTTTATTGATTTTTTGCTTTTTTATTATGGGTCCCGTATAAAGTTTTTAACTTACAAAAAGTTTACAAGAAATTCAAATATTAATTAATAGCAATCAAAATAATATTTACATTTTATTTCGAGATATAGACAAAAAACAGGAAACAAAAATTCTTTCATCATTTTGAAATGATTAAGATAATGAGTCTTTGTTTTCGTTAATTTTGTAAAACGCTACATAAAATATTTTCCTACGGCTCTTACGTTTTTTGCAGACAAAAATACTTTTTATTGGATTTTTTGCTTTGTGTTTTTTTTTTTTATTAATTATTTGTTTTAAATAATAATGGGTTTTAAGCAAACAAAAAATGTTCAAGTTACAAAAATGTTAAAACTGCTAATATTTGTATGAAAGGGTCAAATTGTTACAGGAAATTACTAAATATTTCCAAAGTGTCTGTATAAGGACTATATAGACTGTTATTTTCAACAGATAGGCATATTCGTTTGAAATCGTATTTTGACATAGGCCTACCTTATATAAGTGTTTAACGTACTTTGATCTATTGCAGCTGTTTTTAGCAGGTAATACGTCAAACTACCTACGATTTTTTCGGGCAACGTCTTTTTCTATTCCTCTCTTTCTATTAAATATTTGCATTCCTGTAACAAAAATAACATTGAACTATTTTCCAACCTGACCTCCACTTTTGCCATTTTCGAATAAATGAGTAGCCTACTTCAGTTTCAGTGAAACGTGAAAACAAAAATGAATTGCTGATGAATGTTTGCTATCCAACCAAAGTGACCCGTGTAAATTAGCTTTTACATTATATAGGCCTACATGCTAAATGAATCCACTGCGCAAATGCGTAGTCAATTTTACTTTCATCACGTCAGAATGAGGTGATGTCTCAATTTAGACTTGGGCCTACGAATCTATGAATAAACTCTACTTATCAGAAGTAAACAAATAAGTTTTGTTTCATTCAGTGATAATGTGTTGCGTAATTCAAGAGAGAGTTTTAAAATAGGTAGTTTTGGTACACAATACAAAATGAGAGATTGAACGAGGATAATTCCAAACAAGTAGAGCTCATTTCACATTCCAAGTTGTT
>JAGFPH010000595.1:197726-209593 GCA_018207615.1 Philaenus spumarius
TTATGTAGCTTTCTCTAGGGCCCTAGGTGCTCGCTAAGAAAGGTTTTCAATAGGTTTGTAATTTTAGGGGGAGTTTGGGGGGTAAAATTTACTAAAAATCCCCATAAGAAATACATAGTGTAATATATTGATTGATATATTTTTTTGTTAATATACACTTAACTTTGATTTGTCTACCTGAGCAAAGCCGGATCGGGCAGCTAGTGTTATTATAATAAAGGTTTATAATTAATTATAACATCAAAGTTAAGATTTTAAACACAGTTAAATGTCCATTCATTGTACATACATTTAATAAACATAAAATGTTGGTTCATCAGTCTAAAATGTTGTTTAGAACGTCAAAATAAAGTTATTAAACAAAAAAATATGCAAAAATAATTAACTGGATGGTAAGAGCTTCAATAACTACGACGAAAACTAAATTTCAGTTCAGTTCTCGTTTCTCTTTTTTAAAAAACTATTGTAGCGTGCTCAATATGAAAATCGCTAAAGCTGAATTTAATTAATGGTATACAGTATACGTGGACTGAAATCATTACTTAGAGTGTGGAAGAAAATAAATTTGTTTATTTAAATTGTATAATGTAAAAATGTAAGTATGAATTTTCTTTATAAGAAGTTAATAAATTCATAATATAAAAAAATGTATTAAAATTTAATTAGTTTGGGATTTTTTTATTTTGAAATGTATGTCTTAGCCCAACCAATAGAGATTTTTTCATGTTATTAAATTTAACAGCAAGCGACATCCACAGTGACTTTAAAGGTAGCACATAGGTATGTAAAATACAAAAACTATCAGGCAATGAGCTTTTGTGCAATTTTTATAAACAAAAATCACAATAAATTAGGACTTTTTTGGTTTTTCGTTGATACTATAAAATTTTATAATGGATGATGATACTTCCAATGGGACATTTGTATAGAATTAAAAAACCTACACAATGTTTTTTAATATACCCCAATTGGACCATTGGGTAATTGGACCTTAGTTTACAATATTGAGGGCAGATCTTTCGGAAAATGATTGTTTATTATATGTACTTCAAACAGGCGGAAGACGAAATTTGTCGCATTAATAGTTTTTCTACAATTACAGTATAAATATATAAATAAATTAGGTCATTATCTTGCATAATCAGCGCTATTAATCTGAGTGGCCAGATTTAAATTTACCAAACAAGTAGACATTAAAACCTACATTTCGCATATCTTCAATTTTTGAATAAGGTTGATAAAGTATGATAAAAATGCTTCCGAACATTGCGCGAAACGCGTATATTGGCGACAGACGGCGAGTGAGGCAGTGGGTAGTGGGGAATCAGCAGCAGGCGAACGCGCAGCCTGCCGTTCCCTTCTCCGCAGTTGGTGTCCGTTTGGGGTCTATAAAAAAACATTTTGTAGGTTTTTTAATTCTATAGAAATGTCCCATCGGAAGTATCGTGATCCATTCATAAAATTTTATAGTTTCAACGAAAAACCTAAAAAGTCCTAATTTAATGTTATTTTTGTTTATAAAAAATGCGCAAATCCTCATTGCCTGATAGTTTTTGTATTTTACATACTTATGTCATTGTTGTTTCTTCAATGCTTATGTGCTACCCTTAAGGCTCGGCTCCCTACATTCAAAACGACGAAGTTGGGTACCAATTTCAATGTTAAATAACCTAAACATACCTTCACTATTAAGCATATTTTTGTGATGTTTTTGTCAAAAAACGAAAGCTGTATTTTTTTTCTTAAAGTAAAATAGATTGTGGGTGTTGATTGCTAAGATTTTTTGCAATATCTCTTTTTGCAACTGAGTAAAAAATTAATAAAGTTTACTATTTTTTACTATTTATATCATACTTTTAAAAAAACAATAAAACGGTTTTTGAAAATGTATTCGGCAATCAACATACGCATATGACAGTACTTCAAAATGAAACCAAATTTTTAAATGTATTCCAGGAATTAACGGAAGAAAATGTAGCATTGCTCTTATGGGAATCAGATTCAATATGGCGGACAGGGTAGCGCCCCCTTAATGTCACTGTGGACGTCTCTCGCTGTTAAATTTAATAAGAAAATTAACCTTTTATTTTGCTCTATTGACTGGTCTATTTGTCTACGTTTTTCTTTTCCTTTATTACATTATATTTATTTTATAATTAAATTCATTTATGTTTTGTTTTAGGTTTAAGTTTTAGTGTATATTTGTACACATTGTAATCACGCTTGTAGAAATGCCTGTTATGTATGGGTTAAGGATCTGCTCCAGCAAAAGAGAAAGCAACCGGCCACCACAGTGCTTCATCCTTACCTATAGTCGTATCTAAACAGTGCAATTTCTTGCAGCTGAGCGCTTTGACATTGCCTCATTTAAAACCACTTTATAAATTCATCTTTTGTAATTGAGTGCTGAAAAATAACTGAATATTCTTTATAAAATTGCGGATCTGGCTTGCGATTCACTTTTAATTATACATTTTTATTGTGTAAGGAAAAGAGTTCAAACTTGGCACTTACAAAATTTCAATTACGTGGCAATTGAACGGTATTTAAAAAAAATGTAAATCGCAAAACGGATGCGTATTGTAACCGTGGTTATAACGAGGTCTTGCAAACAATTGTAGCCTATGATAAAAAATAAACGAAATAAATGGTTTTAAATTTAACATTGCTCTTACGGGATGAAGATCCAAGATGGCCACCATTACAGCAGACCCTTGAGGCTCGGCTCTCTACATTCAAAACGGCGAAGTTGGGTACCAATTTCAATGTTAAATAACCAAAACATACCTTCACTATTAAGAATATTTTTTGTGTTGTTTTTGTCAAAAAACTAAAGCTGTATTTTTTTCTTTTTTCTTAAAGTAAAATAGATTGTGGGTGTTGATTGCTAAGGTTTTTTGTAATATCACTTTTTGCAACTGAGTAAAAAATTAATAAAGTTTACTATTTATATCATACTTTTATTAAAACAATAAAACGGTTTTTGAAAATGTATTCAGCAATCAACATCTGCATATGACAGTACTTCAAAATGAAACCAAATTTTTAAATTTATCCCACGAATTAACGGGAAAAAATTACTTATTCTGTAGCATTGCTCTTATGGGAATCAGATTCAATATTGCGGACAGGGAAGCGAAGTTTCTTCCCCCTGTGAAGAGGTTAACTTCGCCCAAAATAGCAAAATATAAACTTTCTATCAATCTTTCTCGCTCTTCAGATTTACTTTATAAATTAACGAGGTTCAATACCAACGTTTAAATAACGAACAATTTTAGGTTTGTCCTGTACAAAATATTAATTACAATATTTGTTTAGTGTCGTTAACTCGTTATTTTTCCCAGCGACCGTGAAAACTATGAATTTGACTCTAAGAAACAGTCGTTTTGTATTGTCTTTACTTGTCATCCCACTCCCAACCCATTCTTAGGTGTGCTATGGATATTTTAACCCCAAAAATATGTTTTCCTGATTGTAAGTTTGATTGTAAATATGCTTTTTAAGGCCCCCCTGATGGTGAATAACTGTCCCGAGACCAGATTTTGTAAATCTCTTTCCATTTTTTATTTTCAATTAAGTTTTCAACAAATCACCCTGTATATTCGATAAACTGTGCTAATAAAATATAGATGTCATTGTTACATGTACAAAGCACAAAATACACAAGTAACACAGATAGTGCCAGATATTGCGGCTTGAAGGTTACGTGCAGTATCTACATTGCTAGACAAAAGACAGTGCGCAATTTATTCAAGTGGAATATTCCGTCGTTTTTATCCGATAATTTTAATTACACGATACAGTTTGCATGTCCTTGAATTTATCCATAAAAAACAATCATGGTGGAAAAACTCAACTGCGCAATAAATTACATTTATCGGACATTGCATAAAAAATAGCCTAAACAGCGCTAGACGACAGTAACGATACGACTAATCTAAAAACTTGAAATAAATGTTGCTGTTAATAAATATATTTCAGAATAATTCAACAAAGCAGCTGAACCGCTGACGTGGGTTGAGCAAATTTCCAAAATTAAGCTTATAGGCCTATGTTTTAGGGTTTCAATCAACAATTTGGGAATAGGTCTGTTCAAGACGGTGCTAAATAGCTGCAAATTGGTTCGCACACCATTCCGCATATTGGGAGTATCTTCAATACACAAAAAACATTGCATGCTTCGCACGCCAACCCCTGTATTGGGCGTATCTTCAACACACAAAGCATTGCGTACTTCGCACGCCGATCCCCGTATTGGGAGTATCTTAAATACAGAATGCATTGCGTGCTTCGCACGCCAACCCCGCGGTACAATCCACCACATGGCTTTGAACCGGGTACTTTTATGGTATTTTACGTTTTGATCGATTTTGGGGGAACCAAGCGAGCTATAAGGTCGCGTAAAAAAACAAAATGTGCGGAATAACATCCTACATTTAAATTTGTAGAAAAAACTCTAAAAAATATTCATTCTCGTAGGAAAAATCTAAAAAAATAGTTACTTCCGGTCAAAAACCGTGCTTGTTTTTGTCAAAAACCGTTGTTGGATTTTTTTGGCTAACGAACTCGTCCGAGCGACGAAGACAACCGACATGTGTACCAAATTTGAACCAAATCGGGCTTAAAATTCGGCCGCTAGAATGTGAACACATATATACATATATAATTATATATATATATAAATATACTAGCTGGTACCTGGCGCGTTGCTGCCGCAGGAGAAAATCCCCCCCGGGAAAATCCTGAACATTTAACAAAAGTCCCATCACAATCGGATGAACGGTATGGCAACGCATAAAATAAGAACAAAAAAATTTAAGGGTGAAGGGGTTGTATTAAAACTCTCTTATAGCCTATAACCTTCCCGGGAAAATCCTGAACATTTAGTAACATTTAGCACAAAAACATTTAGTTAAAAGTTCAGCTTAAAAATCTTAACACTTAATTAAACTGAACATTTAATTTAAGCATGTCGTTTTTGAGAAATAGTGATTAATAGCGAGTCAGTGGCATTCGGCTTTTATGTATAATTCTAACGCTTTTTACTTTTTAATAACCTTAAATGCAAAATATTTTAAAATCCCGTCTTATTGCCCATCTAGAGCATAATAGGAACCACTATGATAAGTATCAAGTTAATATGTTGTGTCGTTTTCGAGATATAGTGATCATCAGTGAGTCAGTGGTATTTCGATTTTATATATAGGCCTGTAGATAGTGAGTCAGTAGTATTTGGCTTTTATCTATGTTTCTAACACTTTTTAAGTTTTAATAAGGTTAAACGCAAAATATTTTAAAATCCCGTCTTATTGCACATCTAGAGCATAAGGGGAACCACTATGTTAAGTATCAAGTTAATATTATGTTTTGTCGTTTTTGAGAAATAGTGAGTCAGTGGCATTCGGCTTTTATGTATAATTCTAACGCTTTTTACTTTTTAATAACCTTAAACGCATAATATTTTAAAATCCCTTCTTATTGCACATCTAAAGCATAAGGGGAACCACTATGTTAAGTATCAAGTTAATATGTTTTGTGGTTTTTGAGAAATAATTATGAATAGTGAGTCAGTGGCATTTGGCTTTTATCTATATTTCTAACGCTTTTTACTTTTTAATAACCTTAAATGCAAAATATTTTAAAATCCCGTCTTATTGCACATCTAGAGCATAAGGGGAACCACTATGTTAAGTATCAAGTTAATATGTTGTGTCGTTTTCGAGGTATAGTGATCATCAGTGAGTCAGTGGTATTTCGATTTTAAATATATAGATATATATATATAATTTTTAATAACACCCCAAAACATGTTCTAGGGACCATGATCGGTGCTCCTTTGCTACTCCCGACCTTGGGTCTTACCATAAAGGCCACTGTAATAGCTCATTTTTCCTATAGAAATTCGCTAATAGCCTAAGTCGTTCAAGTAATAGAAACTGAAGTAGTAGGTAACAGATTATAAAGTATGGTAACTAATGTAAGTTCATGAATGTAACGGTTCGTCTAATTACACGACACTCATCACGTGTACCACGATTACGAAAACGTGTGAAGAAAAACATGACTTATTTGCTACTCAGAATTACGTTATCACGGAAAAACTATCTGAAGTTGATATTAGATTGTTTGTTCTAAAGATTGAAAACACATCGGGACACGTTTATGTGTTTGTAAATAAAATGTGTTTACTTCATTACTTATCTCAACAGCGGAGTATCTGATGCACGAAAATTCTGTGACCTGAAATCAACAGCGATCCTATGACCTTGTGGAATATCTGTATAAATGTAAATGTTCGTTTGTTCAAAATCGCAAATCTCCGAAAGTTCCTCACCGATTCCTTTGAAATTTTGACACAACATTATATTCGAATACAAGAATATATGTTTGTACATACTCTTTTGAAAAACAGCATCATCTATTGAACATAAAAACAATAAAAAATATACTAAATATTTAACAAAAATGTAAGTGCCATTAACATTTTTATTTGCTATAACAATAGTAGCAATCAGCCGTTTGCTATAATAACCATTATCAGCTGATTTCAAACTTAAAACAATTATTTGTATTTCTCACTTTTAAGTTAGGTTTTTGTTAACAACGCCATCTGTTTTAACGTAAACACAACACACACTATACTAAATGCAATGGAATCGCCATTTACCAAATAATAATAAAATATGTTTAGTGTTGTTACAGTAATCAACTGTTTCCTCTAATATGTCCATTAACAACTGATTTCAAATTTTATAGCTTTGAATACTATTAATTAGTTTACAAAATTATTACAGTTTCCATATTTATTCGGAATGTAAGACAATATAAATAAATAATGTGAATAGGTTTAAATTTGTTTTATAACATATAAAAATAGTATAATCGATGTTTTTCTGCCGTCGATGTTTTTGATAAAGAAAACGTATTTATTATTTGTGATTGTAAATTGCTATTGCCTACATAATTTTAAAAAATAATAAGATTTGTAATCACATTTTACTTTCTCACTATACTATAGTATAGAGAAAGTATAGTGATCGCAAAAAAATCGATGTTGAGATTTTTGTGGAAATATCCGTTTTGTGACCCCCTGAGTGCAAAAAAGTGGTTTTTACAAAATGTCTGTCTGTATGTTTGTCTGTATGTATACAAAGCTAGAGAGAAAACTATTCGATCGATTTCAAACAAATTTGCACCAGACATGTCAAGTAGGCCTGTATAGATGCACGAAAAATAGTTTCGAAATTTTTTGAAAAAAAACCCCCAAAAATCAGTTATTATTTTTTTATAAAAAAACCGCTCTAACGATTTTGATAAAACTTGGCTTATTTGTAGCCCTTAATGTGCCCTACCATATGCAAAAAACCTCATCTTTCTATCTCGTTTAGCTAATAATAATAATAACTGATTTTGGGGTTTTTTTGGCCATAAAGGGGGTTGTTTTTCAAAAATGTTCAAAACTTTTTTTCGTGCATCTATAAAGACCTAATTGACGTGTGTGGTGCAAATTTGTTCGAAATCGATCGAATAGTTTTCTCTCTAGATAATAATAATAATATTTATTAGTTAATCTCCAACTTTAATAAAAAAATCACCTCTCCTACCCCACCCTACAAGTCACAGTGAATCTGTTTAATAATTTTAAATATGTTTGTGAGAAAGTATGTGCCAGTTCCTGATACCGTTTATTATAATAGTTATGAGAAAAATCATTAACTTTTTTTATCCATTCCATGTTTTAATTTTGGTTACACTGGTCTCGTAATTTCGTCATATGGTATAACGCTTTCGCCTTATTGTCCTTATTTTAATGTCAAACTATTGCCAACTGTCGTTATTTCCCATTCGATCTTCCCCTAAACGTCAATATCCTTATTCTTTAGACACATAGACACGTTATGAAAAAATAATGAAATTTAATATTTGTAATGCGCGCGCACAGTTTCGAGGTTACCACTAAGCGATTTTAAAATTCCGTTAAGGGTCGGCTCTAGTAAAACAGAAATCAACCTGCGACTCCCTATAGCGGCGGTAGGTTACGCGGACATTGCTAATCCTAAATCCATTTAAAACCCGCAATTATTCAAATAGCTTTTTTTTAAAAAATACCAAACTCTTGGGGACAAAATTCTTCATCCGAATGGCTTGGTCATTTTTCGCTATAATTAATAGTTACAAAGTAAAAAATATTTAAAATCACCCTATAGCGGCGGTAGGTTACACCATTGACTATATAACTATTACTTATATAGTCAATGGTTACACGGACATTGCTCAGCCTAAATCCATTTAAAACCCGCAATTGTTCAAATAGCGTTTTAAAAAAAATACCAAAATCTTGGAGACGAAATTCTTTAGGCGAATGGCTTGGTAGTTTTTCACTATAATTAATAGTGACAACATAAAATAATATTAAAAATCAATGTTTTAAATTGTTAATAAATATTAAACAAAATATTTTTCTTAGTTTGTAAAAAGCCATTTGCATGCATATTGAACATAGCTTTAAAATGACATATCGTTTATAATTTTCGGATGAAAAATAAAGGAAAAATTTTGATTTTAATTTAACATTGGTCTTATGGAGTATCAGCCAACATGGCCGACAGCTAGAGCGCTAGAGCCGACCCTTCAGTAGAAATATCATAAATATTACAGACTCATTGTACGGATTTCACTAGTGACTAGCGAGATTTTTCTTGTTTGTAATTTGGTAGTATATAAATACTTGTATATGCAAAATCAACGAGATTTTCAGTAGTACCTATACTCTTGGGCCGGAACTGATGGATGTAAGTCCGAGTGCGGGTCGGACACGTATCCTTTTTACGCGGGAATCTCTTTACCTTCCAAAGAGATAAAGTTTGTTTTTTTGTTTGTTCATGAAATTTTTGTTTGTAAAGTTGATCGAGGCAACAGGGAATCCAAACAGCCGGCCTCCAAACAACTGGATTACAGGAATACGCCACTATTCCCAGTCGACAATTAATTTATTCCGAGATACAACAAATAATAAAATTAATATAATACTCTACTGTGGCTACAGTTATTGGCTCATAGATGTCACTAGTAATTAGATCAAAAAGAAGAAATGTTGTTATTGATATAATTTGTTAAAATGTTTGATACAAATGTTCCAGAGTATTGACCCAAATAGGGTATGTTAAAAATCATAAATATTATTGTCATGAAGGTTTAATGAAGATTTCTCATGCACCTCTAGGCCACCTATTTGTGTATTAAAACAATCTAAAATCTTCTGATATTGTAGATGTTAACTGATGTTTTTTAAAAACATCCCCCTTTATGACCAAAAAAACCCCAAAAATCAGTTATTATTATTAGCTAAACGAGAATTTTTAGAAAGATGCGTTTTTTTGCATATGGTAGGGTGCATTAAAGGCTACAAATAAGCCAAATTTTATCAAAATCGTTAGAGCCGTTTTTTTTTATAACAAAAATAAAAACTGATTTTTTGGGGGTTTTTTGCTAAAAAGGGGGTTGTTTTTCAAAAATTTTCAAAACCGTTTTTCGGGCATCTATACAGGCCTACTTGACATGTCTGATGCAAATTTGTTTAAAATCGATCGCATAGTTTTCGCTCTAGCTTTGTATACATACATACATACACATACAGACAGACAGACATTTTGTAAAAACCACTTTTTTGACTCAAGGGGCCCCAAAACGGATATTTCCACAAAAATCTCAACATCGATTTTTTTTGCGATCACTATACTTTCTCTATACTATAGTATAGTGAGAAAGTAACAAACACAATTTTGTAGAATTAACTGCAAATTGTGCGTTTGATTTTTCATTGAGCATTATATTATATAAATAATAATTCGATCACACAGCTGAACAGCTGACGTGAGTTGAGCGAATGTTTCAGGGTTTCAACCATTTGGTAAATTGGTCTATTCACAAAGGCGCTGCCTGCGCATACAAATTATATTCCAATATTTAATTGCCTGCGTGTAAAATTTGTGTCCATCTTAGCTTCCAGCCCCGGCTCACGCGCTTCTTTGTTTCGCTCGCTTGTTCGACCTTGCGGCCTCGGATTATGGACTTCTTCGCTTCGCTCGCAGGGTATATACAGGGTACTTTTACGCTATTTTACGTTTTAATCCATTTTGGGAGGACCAGACGAGCTTTAAGGTCGTGTAAACAAACAAAAAGTGCAGAAAAATCTCCTAAATGTATATTATCAGAAAAATGTTTTAGGCCTATTCTAAAATACGAATAATATCAAAAAATATATTACTTCTTGTCTAAAAACGTGCTTCCGGTTGTTTGATTTGTGTGTCTAACGAACTCTGCCAAGCAACTTAGAAAACCAACGTGTGAACCAAATATGCTGACAAAATCGGACGGAAAATACGTGTATAACAAAGTTTAGAGTGTAGCCTATCACCCAGAACCAGAAAAAGAGATAGGCCCTATGTTTACAGTACGGTGTTTTATAAATAATATTTTTAATTTTTCATATTAGTAAAAAAGAGTGTATATTTTCTAAAAGAATATAAAAAACAAAACAAAATGGCTATTTTCAAAATTTGTTGAAATTATATTTAGTGATTTTTTAGTGTAAATAGGCCCTATAGTAAAACGATAGTTGTTAAATTTTCCAATGTCAACTTCATGTACATAGATCAAAGTATGTGATTTTTGTATTATACATTCTTGTAGAACTGTTATTTCTGATTAAAATGATGTATAATTATATAAGGTTTCCTTTTTAAATAGATTTTTTACATTTTATTTTCATTATGCTTGTAAAAGTGTCGAAAATGGCCCAACATTAAGGAAATAATTATTAACAGTTGGAGGGTTAGTGACCCTCGAAAACGTGTTCTGGGGACCATGATTGGTGCTCATTTACTACTCCCTTAGGTCTCACCATAAGAGTCACTTTTTCCTATGGAAATTCGCTAAAAACAAAAGTGAGTTTAACTATTTAAAGATAAGTTAATTGCTGAAATACGTAAGTATCTGTGAGCTGTCGACAAACTCACAAAGTAATAACAAACCCTACAAACATGTGAAGAAAGGCAACCTTGATACAGCGAGTCCCAGTTATTTTTGCTGTAGGCTTTTCACGTGTTGTACAAAGGCCAAATGCGCAATTACGAAGCAGTACAAGCCAACAGCTGACTGGTTGTAAACATGAACTGAACTTAAAATATTGCGGAATTTAATCAACTAATATAGTATAACCCATTTTCAATTTTAGAAATAAGTACAATAGTTATAGTGAATACATTGTTGCGGAGTCCTTTAATTGCAAAAAATAAAGTGCCGCATGTTTCGTACTCGTACCTCTTAAAATTATTATAAGGAGTTTACAGACCAACACAATTTTTAAATACTTAAGTAAAAATATTTGCAATAAAGTATGTCATTTTTTCCCTGAGTGCATTTAGATTTAAAACTCTAATAATCTGTTCTCATTACATTTTCATCAATCTTGAAATTATGGCAGGGTTGGATTGAAATAGGCTCCTGTGGAAATTTGTGGAGGCAAATTTATTTAAAAGACAAAAGTGAAATTAAATTTGTTTGACTAATTCCAAGTAAACAATAAAAAGCACACAAAAGCAAAATTAAATATTTATACATAGCAGTTAAAAGGTTTATAATAATAAAATTAATACAAATTTCTATGACAACTTGGTCATAATTAAACAAGCCTTCTCTCTTCCAGGTGGCAGTGTTATTTATAAAATTGTTAGATGGTTTTCTAGGTCGCTAAATCTTTCTTGCCCTATCAAAATCGCTGCAGGTAGGTCTTTATTATTTTTAGAATGAGCTCCAACTGCACTAAATTGCAAGAACAATAAAATTTAGCTCTATTGTGTCACCTT